>CALYKY020000006.1:0-282095 GCA_944739405.2 Euclidia mi | reverse complement strand
GCTGAAACCATTACGCCATACATGATTACATCGAACCCAATGAGGTTTTTGTATACAACAACTACGAAAACTCCCGACACAATTTTAAGTCTTCCATTCTATAGAACTGCAGACTTCGCACATGCATCCGTAAAATCTTTCCTCGGTAATCAAAGTCAACGTACAAGTACTGTCTACCGATTTGTCGTCTGTGGTGACGTTAGTGTTCACTTGAAGTAGGAAGTCGTCAACAAATAATATATTTTATTGCTTTTTTATTGTTATTGGATGTTGCTGAGAAACTCGAAGGCTTTTGATGACTCGCCTACGCCATTTTGTGCGACGATAAAAAGGTGGTAATAGAAATCGAGTTAAAAATACAGTTGGATTGTTATCGGGGATGTGTGATTGGGTGATAACGGAGGCGAGAACCTTAATACCATATGCCTTTAATAAAATTAATTTGTAAGTGTTATATTTTATTGTTTTGTTATCTTTTAACTGACGATTGAAAAATCGGCCCTTAGGCATATATAGAGTATGCTAGATGTATTTTGCTTGTGGTAGTTTGGTGCGAAGTGCGTGATGAATTATAACTGAATTAGCGATCTCTCCCAGCACGGATACTGTAATATTATTATGTCATTTACCTTTTTCAATCGTCAGTTAAAATTTACTTGACAGTTAAACTGTAACCGGGCTAAATTGAAAAGTACCTAATATCATTGATCTACTCCACTACCGTAGTTTTTAATTTGTAAGTGTTATATTTTATTCTTTTGTTATCTTTTAACTGACGATTGAAAAATTGGCCCTTGGGCATATATAGAGTATGCTAGATGTATATTGCTTGTAGTAGTTTGGTGCAAACTGCGTGATTAATTATAACTGAATTAGCGATCTCTCCCAGCACGGATACTGTAATATTATTATGTCATTTACCTATACAAATTCTATAAATAATATACCTAAGCCATAACCTTGAATCACTGTATTTTTTTGTGGATACCGCATGGAAATCGTATATAGTTTATTACATAATTGCCGTGTGGTTGACGGCATAGAATACAAGTGTCACCATCCCCTATCTTCCCGTGGGTGTCGTAGGAGGCGACTAAGGGATAACACGATGCAAATACCATCTTTGCGTAGAGACGGAAAACTCGACATCAAACCCTATACAACTGCCTCGTTGGTCCCGCGGCATAAATGTGCGCGTGGGATCGGGAGGTCCCGGGTTCGATTCCCGGGTCGGGCAGTGTTATTGGGTTTTTCTGTCACGAAATTCTCAGTAGCAGCACGGAGTCTGGAAATGTGCCCGGTACGGCAATAGGCTCGCCCCCTATTACGTGGGACTAAAATATATCTGGCTAAAAGTGGGTGTAGAAATACACCTCTGCCTACCCCTTCGGGGATAAAAGGCGTGACGATATGTATGTATGTATGTAGGTACATAATTCAATACCCGAAGAAATCAATCAGACATGTAGCCGACCACTAACGTCGCTTCGCGGTAGCGGTCGGGGAGGGCTTCGTTCACTTAAAAGTCATTGAGACTTAGCCAGTCATTCAGTAAAATCATCAGATCGGAGTAGTGTAGCGTGATCTAGGGACTGCTTTCATCAAACGAACTCAAAGTGAGGTGCATCTTGAATATGGAGCCGTAATTTTGTGAATAAACCTAAGTAGGAGTTTTAGGATATTTATACTAAGTAACAATGCTAAGACATTGTTGCAATTGCAAAGGGAGTTAAAGCACTTCTGTTGCGACTTACACAGGCTATTTCCTTGTGTTTAAGACTAAAGTAGACGTAACTTTATTGTAATAATAAAATTTTAATAGTAATAATATAGAATCTGGCAGATAGTTGATTCTAAAGAAAGTAAAAAACTTTGAAGAAACTTGTTGTGGCCACTTTGTTCCAGTTGGAAGAAACAGGCCTTGTTGTAGTATCAAATAGGTCAACGAATAGTTCGGTACCAAATAAAACCTGATATAAGTGTAACGGTTTTAAATTGCACAAATATAATTATGAAAGAGAAAGAGAAATGCTTTTCCATTTACCTCGTTATTTCCACATGGATTTTACCAGCCGTAATTAGTGGAAAATATATTATAATAATTTGACATTAACAATAATAATTCTCGTGAAAGAGAAGACACACGCAAAATCAAGAAAATTCTATTGTTTCTCTGTATACCTTAGATTACCGGGAACCGCTTATTGCCGATTCCGTGGCAATTTCAGGAAATAACTTCTTAGGGCACCACTAGGATCTTCAAGGAACATACATGCCAGTTTCGGCTGTGTTTTGTCTGTCTGTCAGTCAGAAACGCAAGAATTTTATATCGACAGATAATAATATAACAAATGCAGAAGAAGTCCCTATTACATTGGGACCGAAACATAACTGGCGAAAAGTAGGTGTGTAATACGCCTCTGCCTACCTCTGCACTCACGTTGCAGTATTGTGAAAGGTTGATATTGACAAAATTACTTCGTAAAAAAACACATTCATCATAACAGCTCTTTGCAGTCTACTTCAGGACAGATTACTTTCCTAAATTGCGTCACAAAAGCTTCTGAACCAATAGGAGGCTTTGGTACAGTAGTACCACACTAGCTCTTCTTTTTTGGCAATAATACGATTTGGTTTGTATATTTTTCTGAGCAGCCTCTGACACATGGAATGAAATGGAGTGTTTACACTTTTTAATCTTAATCCATCACAAGACTATTATACAAAGAGCGATGGTAATAATATAATTGACTGATAGGCGAGTTGATTGCCTAAAGGTTTCATTCGTTCTTTTAAATTTGCCAATCGGCGTTCAAGCTCCAATGTCAAATGAAGTGCCTAACTTCATAAATTTGTGATTTTAGCGAAAACTCGATTGATGACGTGAATTTTTAATTACACATGTTAAACATTATTACGTTATAGGTTATTTTGTGATGTACGTTGAATGGTTTTACAAATTTTGTGTATATATTAGTAATTTGCTAATAAGTCATGCATAATGTATGAATTTGACACCAATTAGATAGGTATTGTTCGGTTTAGCAGCAATGTCATAGTGATACGAAACCTGTATCCAGCAGTATGACAGTTTATATACAGGGCTGATGACGATGATGATGATATATCATCAAGAGATAGAAAGCAACACTAGCTATAGCTAGTGTAGCTTTCTATCTCTTGTCGGTCTATATAAGCGGTTTATGTTAGCAGGAACTACCTACACTAATAAAACTAAGACTGAATACTTACAAAAAATAAGTGATCACAGTTTCAATCCGCAAATTTCATTAGGTACAAAAAATCTAAGGACATAATCATTTTGTAGCATCTATATAAACTATCTATATAAACTTTAAACTCAATGAAGAATAACACCAGTGAACTCATTCGAAAGAGGTCGAACATTACATTAAACCTTATAAAAAGCAAATAAACATTCCTGAAGCCCATTAGTTGGAGACCCAAGATTCTATCGATAAACGAATGCCTTTAAATTTGCGGCTATGAGTCTTCCTTATTCTGGTCGAAGACAAATTACCTCATTAATTCTGTAGCACGGGACCACACCATTGTGTCCTCGCGTTAAAGTACCCGAAAAAAATGACACGGGCCCGTAAAGATATTGCTTCACCAATGTTACCTTAAAATTTGCTTGGAATGGGCTCACTGATAGCGTTTCAAAGGTTTTAAGGGGATGTTCATCAGTTTTCGATCTCCCTTGCGATTTTTCGGTTTGATGGGAAATTTCGCTTGTTGTGAATGGGGGGAAGGTAAATTAGTGTGTTTTTGTTCTGGTGAAAATATTGAAAGTGCGACTGGAGTTTTATGAACACTTACTAGTCGATGGTTACTGCTCTTGGTAGACTGGCAACATTAAGGTCTTATTTTATTTACATGTTACATCTTATTACTTTTATATTTTGATTCCCAATGCGCAAGATGCATAATGTAAGAGTACATATTCCATTTTTGTGTTGAATATCGTCTTGTAAGTCGCTAGTCTCATTGAGTCCGACAATTCATGCAGAAACAACCAAAGTTACTTGTTACCCAACAACCTTTTTGATAGATATTAATTTATTGTATACCAAAAGGACATGTTGCTTAAATGGAAAAAATAATCAGTGACAAAAGATTTATAATGGGCATTCTTTGTAATGTACCATGCTGTTACTTATCGCTTTTACTGACTTTCAGAATCCTAGAAATGGAGAACTTCATCAAGTTAAGCAGTGTACCTCTTTTACACATTTTTGTTAAAATTATCTGACACCTAAAAGGGATGTTCCAGTTTTGCGTCTTCTGGATAAACTTAATAATTATGCCAGACATAAATTCAACATAAGAATGAAAGTATGTGTTAACTGGCAAATAACTTTATCTGAAACGTATCAGACAGAAAACCTGGACATTAAGGTGTCAAATGTTTATGTACGTCAGTAGGCTGATAACATCAGTTTGCTAATTACACCATTGCAGCAAGCAGCATTCTGTTTGACCTACGAATGTTCCTTAGCCCCGTACTGTGATATATGTTTACATGTAGGAATTCCCCCATGTCTAGCTGAACAGCTTAAGTCATCAGCACACGATGCGACGCAAATGTAAGCTCGTTGTTGAAACAAGAGACATATTATGGGACGTTGAACCCAATAGCTTGAACAGTACTGATTTATAAGTGTTTGAACATTGAACATTTTAAAAGTAAACTACGGTTTACGGATTTTATTTTCCAAAATCTAAAACCTGTAGTTACAGTAGTTTACTTTCACTACCAAAAAATACTTTTGAAAATTTTAATAAAAAATAATATTAAACTCGTTTATTTATAACCATGGTACCAGGTCCATATGGTGACGGATATAGAATGCGAGATTCACTATCCCATTTCATACCTTGGGTGTGAAGAAATGGCTACGGATAATACACGAAGAAAATAGTAGACACATTAATTGAAAACATAAATAATTATATCTTTTGACTTCCAAGTAAGCTTTGAATTAAAAATTACTCAGTATCGATGAGCCCCTGTGAAATAACGCAAAAATATTTGGAAACAAAATAATAATATTTATGCTGAAACACACCTGCCTACCGAAATATTCATTTTGTGAATAAAAGAGTCAGGTTATGTTTATTTTTTCACTTCTGTGACATTTCATAAACACAGCATTACTTTTACACAGAATGTTCATAAAAATAATATGTTCGAATACTTCTGTAGTATGTAGCTAGCCTAGCCTCCATTTATATTGTAATGTTAGTCTGTAAGTTGGTACAATATATCTCTATAACTCGAACCTCGAAACACGTGTTTGATCCCATCCTTTGCACTTTAAAACATCACACTGCAAAGTATATTCCAACTTTTGTGTACTCTACTCCAAACAATGCAAGTATTTTGTCAAGTCTTATTTAAATAAACAGCATCCAGTATCTCTTCATCACAATAAACAATCTTATTAAAAAGACCGCAGTCTTGTCTCACTATTTAAATACAAATTGAACGAAAATGTACTTTTATACTTCATAGAGCTTCGACGGAAACGCTTGTTACGCCGTGTCTTATCCGTACCTATTTTATTTCTTAACACTCGCCCTGCGGCTTTTAAATAAAAATTGCATCTTTGAAAGTATTACTTGGACTGTAATTTCTACCCAACAATAACTTTTATTCCTTTGTTAAAACTGCGGTGGTGAGATAGCCTGAATGAAATTCTCAGTCTCGACTGAAAAAATTGGTACCTGGAAGCACAGAGCTTTAATATTATATTGTCCGATGAGCTTGCTGTGATATTGGAATACTATAATATTATCTTAATTGTGGATTTATGGGTTTTTATTAAAAGATCTTTAAGACGGACTGTGAAAGAATATTGTTAAGCTATATAATAATAATATAATAATATTCTACCACATTCACACAACACCATCTAGTCCCAAACTAAGCAGAGCTTGTACTATGGGTACTAGACAATGGATAAACATACATATATACTTTTTTTTTGTAAATACATACATATTATACATAGAAACACCCAGACCAAGACAAACATCCATGTTCACGCACAGAAATGTTTGACTTGAGCGGGAATCGAACCCGCGACCATCGGCGTGGCAGTCGCTTACACTACCGCTGCGCCAACCGGCCGTCCAAGGGAGATTTCTTTAACTTTGTAATGTATGCGCATAATGGTATGTAAATTATATTATCGTATTGTCTGAGTGGTAAAACACGCTGGTTATAAATTGTATGGACTAGTACGGTGAGTCACCTCACAGAAAATAAACGAGAAGTATTCCCACTATTGCGTTTTGTTCAGAGAGTTTGTCATGGGTCAGAGCCTTCCTTCTAATACTCTTTTTATTTTCTTTCCAAAAAGTGACAACTGAATGATGATGGAAGTTTTCCAGAAATGAGGATAGCTTTTAGCTTTTCTGTAGCGATCCATAGAGTAAGGAGTGATGCTTGGTTGGCACTTGCATTATTCTCAATACTCTACTCGTTTTTTCTTTTAATATTTTCATGAATGTTCGAAATTAAACCAAACATAACAACGTGATTTATAACTTTAATATAAATGCATTGTTATGTACCTATCCTTAAATATATACAAATGTATTATAAACAGTTTACGATTTCCTTCTCAAACCCATTACAAACTTCAGTCATAACTATTCTTTCAAATAAATACTAAGCTACTTCTATCTATCTAGTTAAAATTATCACAAACAAAAAATATATACAAGCAACTTGGTATAACTTTCACAAAACAATATCATATCAAGGTATGTGACGCAACGCAACAGACCTTGCGAAACTTACGTTCGTACGAACGACTTAGAAACACAATTTAAACGTATTGTAAAATATTATAATGTGTAGGTGTTTCTGTTATCGCGCTGTTTGCTTTGTAAGCGTTATAATATATTATGTAGACACGTTAATAAGCTTTACTTAAGCCTATTATAATGGAACTAACCGGAGCTTAAATTATAGCTTGAACGTAGTAGGCAGAGGATCTCGAATACAAATCGCCGACTTTAGATTAAATATAAAATTATTAATGATTGCTTATTTCACGGTAAAATAAAATATGTAAAGATGCATATCTGAGAGCTCTCTACAATGTTCTCGAAAAGCATGTGAAGTCTGTTAAACCTTACTTAGCCAGCGTGGTAAGCTGTGGTCTAATCTTTCTCGTAGTGAGACGAAGCCCATAAAAAGCTGTGTGGCAGTTTAATACAAGGCTGATGTGATATTATTAGACCTTAATATATGGCGCAAACAAACTTCCACTTACCATTTATTGGTTGAATGGTTAGATTTGATTAGTTACTAGTATGTATAGACAAAGGAGGCAGACTTCGTGGAGAGTCTCTTGACGAAGTATTGTGACTTATGAATATCAATGATCATTATTATTACCTGCGATCAAAGTGTGAGCAAGTGAGCGTTTGTCATGATGGAACTTATAATAAAAAGCTGCATAAGTATTATATATATTAAACTTGCTATTATTCAATGTGTGTATCGTGTGATTTTTTAAAATAACTAGCTGTGTTCCACAGTTTCACTCGCCACGTCTCATTCGTTGACACCTAAGTATGGTGATGTAGCAAATAATTAGTCAATGAGTCAAGAGAGATCAAAGTAATACAAAAAGTTTGTTTTTAGATCCGATTGTTAGTCCCTGAGATTATTGTGCTATAACGTTATAAATTTGTTTTATCGAACAAACAAATAAAACGTTTTTTAAAGTGATTAGGATTCATATTTTTTAACGTCCAAATCGGTACACAGACACATGAAAAATATTTGTTTATCATAGCAATTTATTTCAGGGTTGACAAAGTGGTTTAAGCGGGAGCTTCGCCGCTTGACACTACGCTAAAAACGTACAATCTCCTTTACAAAAGTGTTATTGAGCGCTCCTCAGATTTCTTTAGGTACGGATGAAACATAACTCATTCATTAAGTTTTCTATCAAATGAGTTTGTCCCTAACCAGATCATGGCTGCTAAACTCCGCCACTTGGGTCTAAAGTTCCTTAATTTACTATAAACGATAGAAAGTCACAGTGTGCTCTCAAGTTTCCTTATAAAACTATCTTTGTCTTTTATTCTTCTGCATTCAACTATCGAAACGTTAACGAGCTCTCGTTACTTTGAACTTTAGTATCAAACTTTTTGTTCAGTCTATTTCTTCAATTGAATTAAAACGATTACTTCGATTTAAATATAATGATACAATCTTTGATGGCAATATTTTGGTTTTTTGTCTAGTGAATTTGTTTGGATGAAATACTTTAAGAGTGTTGATAGGTAATTGGGTAGAAATGTGGAAAGTTTTTGGTTGATAGATTGGAGAAATTAATTAAAGAAGGGCCTTTTAATAAACCATTTTTGAATCGTCGCTTGGTTTCTTCACTGGGTCCAATGTTTTGACACCCACTTACAAAATGGTTATTGAAAGTATTTATTTTTACAGTATTATTATAGTTACAGCCTTTGGCAGTTCACTGCAGGACATAGGCCTGCCGTTATATGCAATACCTCACCATTGTGAGTCAATAAGAGAACTTGGCCTATTGACTATGTCAGCCTGGCCAAACGCTTGGTAAAGGGTTTCATATAAAAAAAATCTGTCTTCTCGCAGAGATACTATTTACTTCGTGTATTTTCATTAATTACATCCGAACACAGAAGAAAATGGATTGTGACACTTTTTTGATCCGTCACCCCAGAGTCTCCCTTGTTTGACCGCAAGGAATTTTCACTTCACCAAAAAAATTTTCGCATAATTTAATTTGCCAAATTATTACTTAGCAAAAAACCGTTTCACAAAAATTGTAACGCAAGTAAAATTTTGACCAAATAAAAATATGCGTACTAAAATCATACGAAATATTGCAATGGTATAAAAAAAGGTTGCTAAAATTTGTTTGGGTAATGAAATTTTGTCAAAATCTTTTTGGTAAAACGGCATGATCCCGTCACCACTTGGAGTAACATTAGAGATTTGAGTGGTCATATCAGTTTACCAACATATAAATTGGCATTTTCACGTTTGAACGTAGATGTGGCACCCTTTTCACTAAAATCAATGCAAGTCACTGCTTTTCGTCTAACGACTACTGAGACTCTAGACTTGTATTAAAATATAACTTCAAATTGAACTACACTATCAGTCGTGCCAGGTTGCATCGACCCAAGCACCACGAAACAGCTCATCTAACCATTTCCGCTGCACGACTGGCATTAAAGTGAGGACCGAGTGAGTTAGAAAGCTTGCAGAAAGTTTGACTTCACAACAAAATAAAAAGACTCACGTCTAATTAAAGGTTAAGTATTGTGATTAAAACGAATGTGATTACTAGCGCTCATAGTGTGATTTGGTTTACCGTTTGCAAAACGTCGGTAAAGTTAGGCAACGTTTGAACAAGTCGCCAGTTGGATGGGTGATCGAGTGTAGTATTTACATTAGACTCCTAAGGTAGGCACTTAAGGTGGTACTTGTCTCAGAAAAAGGCTCTTAAGGCCATGTCATAGGCCTTTCTAAAAATGGTCGTCTAAATATACCGACACCAGAGTTGGCCACGCACTCACACAAAAAGAAAGATTACTACGCAGAGAATGAATACAAAACCACGTTTTCACGTCAGTCTTTGTAATAAGAAAATATGATTTTACTAACAGCCGTGAAGCGGACGGTTATAAGACTATTCCATACATGTAGCCTAAATTTACGAGACAACTGCGTGCTCGTTTCGTATTGTAAAACCAATGCATGCGGATGTCGCGCGGTTACTGGCGAGGCAAAGGCGTTTTTTGTAATAATTAGCTGCAGGCTACATGAACCACGCTCCCGCGCCCCGCACCACACGGCCACCGCGTGCCTTTGTGATGTTGAATAATTGCATTATGAATGAATGAATGGGTACAAAATGATAATAATAATTAATACTTCTACCACATTCAAATATTATTACTCACTTTTATTTTTATTTTTTATTTTGTTTGTGACCCACAACACACATACATAAGTAACATGTACTTTATTCATAATTCATAATCATTTATTTGCTACTTACACTCAATCACAGTTGATAATATTTATAAGTTTATGTGCTCCTTTCACGATTATTATGTGTATGTATGTAAAGTACCTATTACTACTAGTCTATTTGTATTTCTTTGTTTTTTTTATAGACTCACGCCTGTATCCCCGAAGGGGTAGGCAGAGGTGTAATATTACACCCACATTTCGCCATGAATTTTTAGGTCTCACGTAATAGGGGGCGAGCCTATTGCCGTACCGGGCACATTACCAGACTCCGTGCTGCTAATGAGAATTTCCTAATGGAAAAACCCAATAACACTTTGCCCGACCATGGAATCGAACCCCAGACCTCCCAATCCCACGCGCACATATATGCAGTCTTTCAGATTTACGTTCACGAAAAAGCGGTAAATTTTTCGACATTGAATTGTTTTAAAAATGCTTGAATACGAATATCAGCCTGCTATCCACTGTTTATAACTAGTTCAGAAATATTATCTCTTTCCGTAACAGTTCGCACGTTTCTTTTGCCCATTATTCGGATCTTCCAAATCAACCTAATCTGTATTACGGACTTTTTAAATAAAAATAAAATCTATGTTTCAGTCCGAATTTCTACCTCTATAATACCTTTTTATTACACGGATTATATAAACAGAGAAATTCACGCATATGTAATTCTAAAGCCTATAGTCCGGCCCTGTCATTTCTACACCATTTAGCAAAATATAATCTACTTGGTTACTTACCGAGACAAAGATACGTATTTAAGTCAGGATTAACCATAAATTATGATGGTCATATAAAAAAGGTGCTGAAAATACGCCAGTAAATTGAGACTTGTTATTTACATTTTCATTACGAAATTAAATTAGTATGGATGTAAGTAATTAGTATATAAAGACGACGTTTAAGGCTTAAATTTGCATTTTACTTGATTTAATTTAAGCCTCCCTCTAGCTTAAGTAATTCTTTTGGACATCACGTGGAGTTACTAACGACCAAATTGTATGAAGTAATAAATTTGTAGCTTGAAGCTTTTGTATAAGCTTTCTCCATATTTACAACGCCTTTGAGTTTATTATATTTAAACTTGGCTAAAGCTGTATCGTGACCTAAATACAGCTGAATAGTGTATACCTGAATTCAAAAGGCTAAGAGTACCAAGGTCTTATAGTCTCACGCCTGTATCCCCGAAGGGGTAGGCAGAGGTGTAAATATTACATCCACATTTCACTATGAATTTTTAGGTCTCACGTAATAGGGGGTGCACCTATTGCCGTTACGGGCACATCTGAATAACCCCGTAACACTTTTGACCGACCCGGGAATTGAACCCGGGACCTCCGATCATCAGTCGCATACGCTATCTACTGGACCACGCAGGCAGCACCAACGTGATGTAACATATTGTAGACTTTAGTCAGACCTTAAATTTATCAAGAGATGCTTTTATTGCTCTAGCAATCGTTATTTAAAAGATTAATTGATTATTAGACTAATGCAATTTTGAAGTAAACATAATTAATTAGGGCTGTGATATATCATTTTTGAGAGGCCTTTTTTGTGTATTGTTCGTTATCTCAGTATTTGGTTACTACATGCCTATGCCTCTAATTTTACATAATATGGCAAATATATTCAAAATATTTACATATGTAAGTTCTTTTCATAACGCATTACTTAAAAGAAAGGTAATTCTTCAAACTGAATCATTCCAACAAAGGAACCAAACATATTACGAACTTAAGAACATATTACAAAAAAATAGCAACACAGAGGGTTTGAGGCTGATCGTGCCTTTATCACAGCGAGCTAACAGAGAGACAAAAAGTCGCCCAAAAAGAGCTTACTTACAAACAATGAAAACGCTGTGTTGCAAATGATATCCTCCAAAAATAATGAGGGCTGGACCTCACTTGAGAAAACGACCCACATTATATGGTTGTGAGTAAAATGTGTACGTGCGTTGGACATTTTAAAAGGACAATATCTTGGAGGACCTTTGCGGCACTTTGACGGAATTATGGGTTTTTTCCAAAGGTACCTTTAAAGGCAAATGCCTCTTAAGTTGGCGTCTACAAAGCTAACCTACTTGATCATAAAGCCTAGCTGAAAGGACCCTTATGTGTCGTATTTGTCTATTTTGTGTATTTGATTAGGTAATAAACTGCGGAGGGTTGAAAAAGGGTAATAGAAACTGCGTAATGTATGCTTATGTTCATTCATAAGTGTGTTTGTAACGTTTTAATGTGGGTAACAACATTTTTTAGCAAACCCACTTTACAAAGTAGGTTAGCTAGAAATGCTTCTCTCAGATTTCTCAGATCTTTGAAAGAAACAGTTACATAATTGTGCGAGCTAGCGTGGCGTGCGCGCATGCGTGTTGCCGCTCTGCGCGAGCGTCACTGGCCCGCGTCGCGTCACATGTTACGGGCCGAAGCCACATGAGTAGATAAAGCCGTGCCTGCGGTGGCGCCAGCCAGCGAGAAATTTGCGCATCTTACTTCTTTGTTTTGTCTTTCTCTAGCTCTTATTTTACTGTTATTATTGTCATAATATTGTGTTAGTACAAATAAATTCATTCTTTCTTTCTAGCTCAAGTAAGGGCGGTTTCAGATTAGCGTTTTATACGCGCGTATAAGCTCGTTTTTGGCAGCGCATGTAGGCGCGTATGGGTGCGCCTTTTGGCACACGCGCAACTCGTACGAGCGATAACGCGCTTAGCCGTCAGAATCCATGTTAACACTGACAAGATGTCACCATCGTTTCTAACGAACACGCCGAAATATGCCCGTTTACGCAAGTCCGGTTTTTTAAAGCGCGTAATGTGTCGCGCGTGTAAGCGCGTATGCTGAAACGACTGTATACGCGCAGAAAAATACGTTAATCTGAAACCGCCCTAAAGCGCTGATTTAACTACACTCAACTATTTCCAAACGTCAAGTATGGTATATTTCCGTATCCTCTATTAAAAAAAAAAATATATGTTCAATATAATATTCAGCCAGCAACAAATTAGAAAAAAGTAATGCCATTATCGGCCCGCAATAATAACGGATGGCAGTTTATTAATAATTTCAACAAGGCAATTTTGCTGAAGTAATGCGTGCCCCCACAAATGATTTAGGATCGCTTGACCTAAATACTGCTGAGTTATGATTTCATTTATATGCGGAAAATATGGTGTGGACACATCACACTTAGACTAGTGTAGCGGATTCTGACTGTTTAATTTGATAACGTCATGATATTCATAGCTCACTCTCTGAGGTGAGTGACATATTACGGTGCTGATAAGACTTCAGCATTCACTTGTAATGAGCATTCTTGCGAATGTTACATATAAGAAAAACAAACGAGTGTGTTTGAGCGAGCATTTTTACGAACGTTCTGTCGAGTTTTCTAGCGAATTGCCAGTACATTAATTGCTATGACGGTTTTGCCGATAAGATTATAGCTAGAAAGATTATGAAAATGTTCATAGCAATGTACGGCTCGGTTGGTTGTTCAGTTCGAAAAAAAATAAAAAAACAGCGAATGGTCTTTGTACTGTTGTACAAGTGGGTGCTCAAGTGCATTTGCGCCATTAGGCGAATTTAGAAACTTTACTCAGTGCGTAAATTCAAAGCTGCTTTTGATCTGAGCTGGAATTCTTGGATTTTCCTTTACGATCTTTAGATGTTAGTTTTATCCGTAACAAGTCAGAATTGAAAATGATACCCACTGTTTTTTCTATATACATGTAAAAGGAATAAATTAAGGGCTGACTCCTAGGCAAAAGCATTTTGACCTTCTTTGTTTATCTTTCTAACATGACAGTAATTTCAAGTAACCAGCAAAAGCAGTCACGTGATTAATGTTTAATACGTGTTCATCACGAATAATATCAATAGAAAATATATTAGCTATGATTTTAATATTAAGAAATAAGACCAGACTAGATGAAACTAATTAATTATTAAGCTATATCAACTCAGAAAGTTAAAAGCATCTTCTCATTTTGTAGTTATTAGCAAAATCATCTCCTTCTCATAAAAATCAGACTCATAATTATATTAAAGTTTAAAGAGTAATTGAAAAGAATTTGCCGAAATTTCCTTCCGTCCTACAGTATCAGTTTCATATTATAATAATAGAGATTTTCTACGGCTTTTTGCCGATGAAACCAATGAAGGTTACAACAAGGCAACAAGGATCTACAAATTCCGAATTGGGCAGGACTTATTTGTAAGAAGTTTGTTTGAAATTAGTTTCATGATATGGGTGAAAAAGTGTGACTAGTTCATTTTTGAACAACCTTAATAGATATCGTTACCTTTTTCCTTTATATTATACACCAAAAACGGCAAACAGTATTGATATTTATGCTTTGAATACGACTATTGGTTTGTTAACTTAGCAAATTTGTAGGCAAGAGGAACTGTTAACACGTACTAACGACCGATGGCAAAGTACTGACGACTTTTTCCGACTACAAATCTCATGTTATTAATGTAAAAGTCGTTGGCTTATATTGTTTAAAAAACAGTTAATTTAATCATGCGTTTATAAGCATAGCTATAGTTGGTGTCGGGTAAAGTTCATAACCGACATTGGATGGGTTTAATGGATTGAATGCCAATATGTCAGTTCTGTGAGAGTTCAAGTAATAGCAGACATTAACTTCAGCACTGGTTTTCCTTGATATGGGTAAGCCAGATTTACAGAGGAATGGTTTGTTCTCAGCTTCCATACAAAGATATAATTTATAGGAATACACGCTAGTTCAAATGGTATATATAAATCTAGAATCAATACTAATTTTTGCCAGAAAACGCTTGTAAGTACTTTGAAATGGAACTTTACATTGATCTCACGAATTACTATTCAGTCTACGTTTTTAGTTTAAATAAATCAGTTCCAATCAATATTATTACTCAGTAATAAATTTAATATTAAATACTGGAAGAAATCCAACCTAAACATGCATCTAAAATGCGAAAACACCATGCTGTCTTAATTAAAACTTTCTTTCCGTCCATATAATAGGCAATATCTTTTGGCATCCGAGACTGGCAGCGTTACGGATATTTGGTTACTAACAGACCGTGTCCGGTCAGTGATTGAAGAGCCTTTAGGATGCTGTTACATTGGTGATACTTGAATAGCTTGTTGAGCATTTTTATCTTATATTTTAACTGGATTTATCCTGTAAGGGTGACAGCTTACTTGGTGAACAACATTTGAAACTTAATTGAGATGACTTGCCATTGACACGTAAGAAGAAGAAGACGAAGCGGACATAAAAGGATTTTTCCCGAATTCAGAACTCGTAGTCAATTGAAATGTTTATGTTTTAGTTTAGCGTGCGTCCTTTGACAATGCAACCACAAATATTATATAACATGTCAATAGAATTATAGGTTTTCTATAAGGTGATGGATTAAGAATACAAAATATCACTACCTTATTATTTTATGGGTGTCTTAAGAGGCGTCTAATACATGAAGTAAATAACATCTTTATAAAGAGACTGAAAACTCAACATCAAGCCGTCCGGCCAGCACAGCGTGATATAGTAGGCCAAATCCTCAATTTGACTCACAGTGCTACTGTGATTTAAGTTAGGAGAGGCTTAAGTCCAGCTATGGACTGCGAAAGACTGGAAAGAAAAAACTTATAGGTACTCATAGGTCCATTGCCACAGACATGCTAACCCTATTTTTTTTTTAAAGACTACGCACTAGGTATAAATCCTGTATAGCGGGGGACTTTACAAACATACAACCAACGGACACAATAAACACCCAGACTCGAAACAACAATTTATGGACCACACAAAGTTAGATTACTTTTCTGTCAGCTATGTCAAGATCTTTTGTTTCTAGATTTATAGATTCAAGTCTAAATTAAAGCATGCTTCATAAGTCATCCGGGTGACTTTCAAATTAAGGTCCCTCAGTGCTTTTGGCACCACAGGCTATAGCTTTCACTAGTTTTAGACTTTTATCTTTAGCAATTTATAGACTCCAATGGGGGATAAAATGGGAAGTAAAAACAGAAAACTGGGCAATAAAGAACTGTATAATAACATTAATTGGACAGGGTACGGTTCATGAGTAGAAGCAAGAACTTTGTGGGCCATTCAGGAATGCTCTAAATTCAATCAGATATTTTCATATCTGTATTTTGATAGTATAAACTAATGAGGCAGTTAGTGATCTTAGAATAATGAGTTGAAGAAAATTACTAAGCATCTCTAAAAAGCATTAATTTTTTTTTATTATATTAAGCGTATTAAAACGCTTCTCTGTGAAAGTTTTAGGTAAGTAATGTATTCAAGAACTGCAACACATAAGATACTGACATAGCATTATAATTCTTCCTAGTTAGCTACTGGCATTTCAATTTGTCTTTGTCGCTTCGCTCTAGCTACTGAGCCCTCAAGTTTGCAATATCACAGTAGTATTTCGCTAGAGATACATACGTAGACGAACAATAGGGTCTGATTCCGATTTGCATTTTAACGCAGTTGGTGTCAGCCTAAATATTGTTTCATGAAATTGATACTAGCCCTCTAATCTTATGAACACTGCGCTCTACTCTAGTATATTGAAGTGAATGAAAGATAATAATATATATAGAACAATGCATTTGATCCGGATGCTCATCAATAATATTGAATTATGAATTTGAAGATATTATTTTTTATCTCTGTCTAGAATTACCGTAGCCAGGTAGGGATTTTCAGAACAGAGTTGCAGTGGAAGGTGTAATACATCTACCTGACCACGATAGACAATATATCTAAACAGCATGATATTCTTGAAGTGGACCTATAGGATTAACTCATAATTTTGGCCAAAATAACAAGAGAATCGAATACCAGAGTTCAGTTCAGCGTAGTCCTTCTCCAGGCACCAAACAGGAATTCACACACGTGTTTTACAAAGTTCAATATTTCACAAATGTTCATTAATTTATCACAAACTTTGCCGGAAGTCAAAAGCGGCAGTTGTAAGTAATTACAAGTTAATTCAATTCGCGTTAATTCAAAGGGCGATCAATTTATTTCAATATTATGTATATCAATTGCAATCTCGCGAGACAGACCAAGACCGGCGTGTTAATTTTTCAAAGCGGGAACCGAAGTGTCAGTTCAGTGTGACCATTGTCAGAAATTTTCAATAGACTAAACAAAATGTTACTTAATCGATATAATCGATTTGACTTATAATAAAACTAATTTTATTTCAAACATCCACCCGCCCCGGACCGGCCTACCGGTCCGCTAATCGGTTGGTAGACGTGACAATGTTGCAACCGCTCTCCTCAGAATCGAACCGTCCACCAAGAACTCAGCAAATCGGGGAACTCCATCAGCCCCAGTTACCAAACGAAGGATGCGCCCCCTGCGCCATCTGAGTGGCGGAAGGTTAGCCTCTTTGATCAAAACGAGGTCACCAGTCTTGGGTGGTTCGGTCTTATCGGTCCACTTAACGCGTTGCTGGAGTATGTGCAAATATTCCAAATTCCAGCGTTTCCAAAAGCTCTGAGTAATCTGGCGTACCAATTCAAAACGCGAGAGACGACCAGGTCTCGTATCAATATAGGGGTACTCAGGCAAGGCGACAAGTGGGCGACCAATCAAAAAATGGCCCGGCGTAAGGGCCTCCAAGTCATTTGGATCTGAGGAGATCGGGCACAATGGCCGAGAGTTCAAAACGGCCTCAATCTTAAAAAACACAGTTGCGAGTTCCTCAAATGTAAGGACAGACTCGCCAATTGTCCTGCGCAAGTGTGTTTTGGCTGATTTTACAGCGGCCTCAAAAATACCATCCCAATGTGGACAATTTGGTGGGGAAAACAACCAATTTATCCCACGTCGGGCAAGCCTATCACCTATATCAGCCTTGTTGGTTTCAAGAAAATTAACAACATCATTCAAATAATTATACATGCCCTTGAAGTTAGTGCCGCAGTCAGAACGGATCAAGGAAGGCAGCCCTCTGCGGGATACAAATCTGTCAAATGTGGCTACAAACGGTCTCCTCGCTTACGACCGAGGGGTCGTAAGCGAGGAGACCACTTCCAAGTGTACAGCCTTTGTGGAAAGACAAACAAAAACACACAAGTAGGCCTTAACAGTCTTGCTGTTTCGAAGTGTCGACGTTTTCACCAAGAAGGGACCAGCGAAGTCCGTGCCAACACCGTCAAACGTCCTGCTTTCAGTTACGCGATCTACCGGTAAGTCCCCCATCAAGGGCTACATGGTACAAGCCTTGAGTTTATAGCAATGATGCAGCGAAAAACTACACTCCAAATAATTCTTCGGGCAGACAAGATCCAAAACTCGCGTTGCAAAATGGCCAAGAGCGCATTACAACCAGCATGCGAATTTTTAAGGTGACGGTCAGTTACCAACAAGCGTACCAAATGACCGTCCTTAGGTAAGAAAAGGGGGTGACGTGCTCCGTAAGGGAGGTTGGCGTTCTTGAGACGCCCTCCAACGCGCAAGAGACCCGTATCGTCCAAAAAGGGGTTCAATTTAGAGACAGCTCCCGACAATTTCGATCTCCCTGATTTAAGGATAGCAATCTCCTTTTCAAAATGCGCCAATTGCACAGAACGAACCCAAAAGGTGAGGGACTCCTGTCGTTCCTGTGGTGAGATAAACGGTGTCAGTCGTTTCTGTTGTGGGTGCCTAAAATTAAAAACAAAACGCTTTATCCAAGTAGTGACACCTAACAACTTGTCGAGGGAGCTGTAACGATTCAACAAGAAATCGGGGTCGAAGGCGCATTCTACCTTCTCAAGAGCGAGTGTTCGTAGACCCGGCAAATTAGAAGTATTCAAAACTGGCGTTCGAGGCCAATCAATTTCTGGTCGACTCAACCATTCCGGACCCCACCACAGCGAATGACCTATCAAACTAGGCGTCAAGCATCCGCGCGAGGCACAATCAGCGGGGTTGAGCTCACCTGGCACGTGTCTCCAAACAAGCTTGACTTCGGATTTCTGGATTTGGGAAACGCGATTAGCAACAAATACCTCCAAAGTGTGGACAGACGCCTTCAACCAACAAAGTACAATTTGGCTGTCTGTCCAGGCGTAGGTCCCACTAATACAAATGCTTTTACCCAAATTACTAGACACGTGGTTCAATAAGCGTACAAGTAGGGCTGCTCCCGAGAGCTCCAATTTCGGAATGGTCAGATATGTCCGAAGGGGTGCAACCTTGCTCTTCGCCATGATCAGGGAAACTCTCACCTGACCTGAGGCACTGACTGTGCGCAAGTACACCACGGCCGCGTGACCACGTTCCGAGGCATCACAAAACCCGTGAAGGGTGGCCTTTTACTTCCCGGGAGGAATGATGGGACGAGGCAAGGAGATCTCGTTGACGGCAGGAAGTGAGGATACAAAGGAGGTCCATTCCTCAACAAGAGTGCCATGCAGAGGTTCGTCCCAGGTCAATCCTGCTGTCCAAAGCTTCTGCAAGAAGCATTTTGCCCAAAATATAATTGGACAGATCCAACCGTTCGGATCAAAGGTTCTGGCGACAGTAGACAATACGAGACGTTTAGTCCAAGAACACGGCAATTTCAAGTCTACGTTATATGTAAAGATGTCTTGGACTAGTCTGTACTGAACGCCGAGAACAGCCATCATGGCGGGGTTGTCAACAATCTCAAATAGATGTGGATCCTGCTGATGATCCTCTGGCAAGCCTTCCAAAAGCGCTGGTGAGTTGGAAATCAATTTACGCAACTCATAACCAGCGGAGGCCAAAATACCTATCGATTCGTCCCGCAGGAGGATCGCCTCGTCCGCTGTGGAGGCGCCCGAGCAAATGTCATCGACGTAAATATCGTCCTTCAAGATGGCGGAGGCTCGTGGGAAATGTAAGCCTTCGCGGTCTGCGAGCTCCCAAAGAGAACGTATTGCCAAGTAGGGGCTCGACCTTAACCCGTACGTATTAGTATTGAGCTCGTAGACGACCATGGGATCACGAGGAGACTCTCTCCAAAGGATCAGCTGGAAGCGACGGTCATCAGGGTGGATAATCGTCTGCCTAAACATCATTTTTATGTCGGCCACAAAGACAACCTGATGTCACCGGAAGCTGGTGATGACGTCACAAAGGTCCTTGACCAACTTGGGACCAGAATGCAAGCACTGGTTCAAGGATACGCCCGTTGAAGTCTGCGCAGAACCATCAAACACTGTGTGCATCTTGCCAGTCGATGGCTTCAATACCGCATGATGCGGGAGAAAGTAATGCTCCACCGAACGCCAATCCAAATTTGACACGGACATGTGTCCCAACTGTTCATATTCCCTCATGAACTCAATGTACTTCTGTCTGAGCTCCGGATCACGACCCATGCGGCGCTCCATAGCCAACAATCTCTTTTCGGCTAAAGGTCGTGACTCACCAAGCGGAGGCCGAACAGACAGAAAAGGTAGCCTCGTAATGATCTGACCAGAACGGAGTCGACCCGTGTTGTTCTGGAAGAACAGCTCGCACTCCTCATGTTCTGGATTCAAACGGGCAGCTTGAGGGGGCTCCTCTACCTCCCAAAACCTCTGAACCGCATCAGAGAGAGCGGAGCCTACAGCCAACAAATTATCAAGTTCGGGTGGAGGGGGGTCCCTAGGTACAGGTCCCATCAAAGCAAATCCAAATATGGTCGGGATGGCATTCAAACCATTTGGCACCAAGACCCGTTTCCCACCAATCAAAATTCCACTTAGGACATCAGAGCCAATCAACAAGTCGATTTGTCCCGGTGTGTCAAAATTGGGGTCTGCCAGTTCCAATCCCGATGTCAAATTCACCACAGCAGCAGGTAGCTGCTTCTGTGGGTGCATACCCAAAATATTCTTCAGCACAATAGCCGAGGTTCTAATCCTCGGGTGTGAAGATTCAACAGGGCCAAACAAAACCTTAACTTGCCCTTCAACATTAGAGGCTACATCACCTATGCCCCGTATACAATTCGAAAAAGAGCCCATATTTAAATTAACCTGCCCTACCAAATAAGTGGAAACAATGCAACCTTGTGAACCTGTGTCCAATATAGCACGGACAACAACAGAGGTCCCCGTGGGTCCCCAGACCCGAACAGCAACCGTTGGTAGGATAACGGTCTCAATGGGGGAGGTTGGCGTTATAGGGCAGGGGTCAATGACCTATTGTTGCCTGGGTGGCGACCGTTGGCCAGGACCAGGCAAGTCAAAACGAGAGTGCGGCTTGAAGTCCTCAAAGGCGCAATGACTCGATCCGCGCGCCATCTGTGGGGGGTCATAGTGACGCACCCGCCCAAAACGAGGTGGGCGCGAGTCAAGGCGGGGACGCTCCGCCAAAGGAGGGGAATACCTGGGGCAGCAGTCATGGTGCTGGTGACGCTGAACAGCACATTCAGGTGCGCGAGAGAGAGGAGGCGTGCGCACGCTACGGTTCTCCAAGCGGGGCGAGTGGCGATCAATTGAGCGAGGCGACTCTCGGCTACGCGCCGGTGAGCCTCGGCTGCCACCTTCAAAACACCCGCCCGTGCGCGGCGTCGGCTGGTTGGACAAGCGGCCAACCTCTCTTGCATTCATACAGAGAATGTCCAAATGCTGTCCTCCACAGTGAGGACATGGGCGAGAGTTTGGGCAGTCTCACTGGTAGTGGGACCCCAAGCAAGAGAAGCAAAGGCGGCGGGCATTGGCGATGCGCCTACGAAAGGCGACATGAAGGTCCAAAAATGCCCTGCAACTGGCCGTTCTGTGCCCCGTGACCTTGCAGTAAGAGCACTCCGCTGGGCTCTGCGTGACTGCAAAGCGAGGAGGGCGCCGGTCAACATTGGCTCGGGTGTGAACGCGAGCCTGCTCCTTGACCTTGGGCGGCTGCGTCTTAGCCGGCGTGTGACCACCGCAGTTGTCCAATACCCGGCACTCATCCTCCAGGAATCTCTCCAGGTCAGCAAAGGGGGGCAGATGGGTCGCGCTGTCCCCACCAAAGCGCTGCTCAAAACGCGACCTCAGGTCGGCAGGCAGCTTCTTCAGCACAATGTGCACCAATAGATAGGACCATTGGTTCACGGGCAGGTCAAGGCACTTAAGTGCGTTGATGGCCACCAAAAGTGGGTTCAATAGTTGGGTACGCAACCCAGAGACCCGAGTGAGCGTCGGCAAACCCAAAATCTGCTCGATGTGCGTGTCGGCGAGGCCACGCTTATTATGGTACCTACGGGTAATTAGGTCCCGAGCCGTCTGGTACGCCTCGTCAGACACGGGCAGATGCTGGATGAGGCCCTTAGCCTCCCCATCCAGAACCGACATTAAATATGCCAATTTTTGTGCTGGCCGAAGGTCAGCCCTGTCATTGACCAGGCTGTCGAACAAATTAACGAAGCCCAGGTAGCTTCCTAGGCAGCCATTAAAATGGGGGAGGTCCAAAGTAGGGAGCCTACTCACCAGCCCCGGTGCTGACCTAGGAAGCTCCTGCTTCAGGCCGGGTTGCCCTTCCCTATCGGCAACTAGTTGTCTCGCACTATTGGAGACAGCATCATACAGGTCTAAGACCTGGGCATAGTCTTCGCTGACCTTATTTCGCTGGTCAGCGGTGAAATCATTGACTGACACTTCGAGACAGCAAGCGCTGAAAGTACGGAATTGCTGTTCCACACTTGCCAGGCGATCATCGATCCGCTCGTACCTTTGTAGTAAGGCCTGCTGGCGATCAGGCCGGCTCACTAAGGCACTGGCCGAGGCAAACCAGCGCAAATCTGATGCAATAGCACCAGCAGCCGCACGCAAGTCCTTGATAGCTGACATAATCAAAATTCAAAAGAGCCCGGACAAGCGTTAAATAATATTAACAATCAAAACTTATTTTTTCTTAATTCTTTGAAACCAACAAAGTATTAGCCTGTTTACTGCTGGTACAAGCAAGTGACAGGTATCTACTGTCCAACAAAATTAATAGTTTCAATATATATTGACACAAAACAAAGTCAAAGTTATCAAAAGTTGAAACTTCAAATAAGTTAATTAAAGTTAAATATTCAAATAAATTAACTAATTACTTGCAACAGACAGACTGGCTGTGTTATTTGAGATATACAATAGTAAGTTAGCACAGAATATGTGTTACCTAACAATATCTTAATATATAAAATCCTTGCGTTACTGACTGACTGACAGACACGCTACATCCGAAACTATTGGGCGCAGGAAGCTGAAATTTGGCATGTATGTTCCTTGGGGACCGCAGGGGTGCACTAAGACGGGATTTCTCGAAATTCCCACGGGATCGGCCAAAATGGGTAAATTAAAAAAAAAAATGCAGGCGTAGCTGCTGGCGTCCTCTAGTTATCTATATATTATAACAAGGTTTAGCAATGTAAGGTTCAAACTTAATATATCAATATATGCAGTAAACTAAATCAATTGATACATATAACTGATATGTATCCAATCAAAGTGACTCATTAATAGTAACAGCAACAAATCTATGCTAGACTTCAACAATTTAAATCAAACAATTGCTGATTGAGGTTATGTGTGACATGTGTTTCAAATTATCTAGGTCAACTTATACAATTAAATTTTATGTATTTTAGACAATACTGACCTGAGAACACTATAACACTGATTACAAATGAGATATATAGCTCATACAACACCAATCTGAGTTCAGATACAATCAACGGCTAAGGTACAACAGCGCTCTGCACCAAAAAATTATGTCTAGAATTACCGTAGCCAGGTAGGGATTTTCAGAACAGAGTTGCAGTGGAAGGTGTAATACATCTACCTGACCACGATAGACAATATATCTAAACACTTTCACTGCGTTGCACAGCGAGTTACAACCAATATTAATAAAATGTTTCAACTCACCTGATATCTTCACTGGTGATATTCTTGAAGTGGACCTATAGGATTAACTCATAATTTTGGCCAAAATAACAAGAGAATCGAATACCAGAGTCCAGTTCAGCGTAGTCCTTCTCCAGGCACCAAACAGGAATTCACACACGTGTTTTACAAAGTTCAATATTTCACAAATGTTCATTAATTTATCACAAACTTTGCCGGAAGTCAAAAGCGGCAGTTGTAAGTAATTACAAGTTAATTCAATTCGCGTTAATTCAAAGGGCGATCAATTTATTTCAATATTATGTATATCAATTGCAATCTCGCGAGACAGACCAAGACCGGTGTGTTAATTTTTCAAAGCAGGAACCGAAGTGTCAGTTCAGTGTGACCATTGTCAGAAATTTTCAATAGACTAAACAAAATGTTACTTAATCGATATAATCGATTTGACTTATAATAAAAACTAATTCTATTTCAAACAATCTCAATCATATAATACTAGCTTTTGCCCGCTGCTTCGCACGCGTAAATTTCGCTTCAATAAAATGTCTTGAACAAACTCCCCTACACTCCTTAAGGAACATACATGCGCCCAGCAGTTTCGGCTGTAGCGTGTCTGTCAGTCAGTCACCAGTCGGTAACGCAAGAATTTTACATAGACAGATTAAAGTGATTCCATTGGAAAATAAAGGGTTTTACAAACTATGATTCCCTTTTCTACCTTTTTACGGGAAGATTTTGCAAAATAAATAAATCTGTGTTCACTAACGTCATTTAAGGCAGCAATATGCAACGTATGAAGTTAATCCCTTGAACTATTCAAAAGGTTTCATACGAATTTTGACTCCCCTTTTTATCCCCAGAGGGTAAGAATTTCCAAAAAGATTTCCTGAGTGTTCACTAACATCATTTGAGGAGCCAACATACAAAGTTTGAAGTAAATCGGTTGAAGGAATAAAAAGTTTCATACAATCTCTGACAACGTGTTTTACCCCCTTAGGGGAGGAATTGCTAACAATCCTCTCTTAGTGCACCCCTACACACCTCAAGGAACATACCTACATGCCAAATTTCACGTAAGTATTTGCACCCAGTAGTTTCGGCTGTACCGTGTTTGTCAGTCAGTAAGTAACGCAAGGATTTTATAAATACAGATAACAAAATATTTTTCTCAAGCCGATCGCAGCACCACGTAGACAGTCTTTGTCTACGCAGCACCAATCAGAAAGGACTGTTATTAAAATAGAATCTTTTTTTAATATATTTTTTTAATATTTGATGCAATTCTCCTTTATTGGGTGGATACTTCCATAATTGTGGTTTTAACTGTTTAAGAAATATAGCTGCAAAAAGTATTTACACATACAAACTACTTAGTACTAAGATTTAGTAGTTTAGTATGTCAAAATGTTATCAGTATCTGTGACGTTTCGCTAGAGTGGTCAATATGGCGACTGTGATTTGTCTGTCAGAACCATCAGAATTTAACAAAATACTCGACAATCCGAATTTTGCGGATATATGTTGTCGACTCGAAATCTTTATTTTTTAATGTTTTATTATTCAGGTAAGGTTTCTATGTACTCCTTGACGAAATTATTAATATAAGATTTGACATTGCGATAACAGCGCAGTCCGTCGGTTCCAAAGTGAAACATTCCAAAATCCACAAATACTTACAAATTAAAAATTAAGTAAAAATACATATTCCAGTGGACTAAATTGTGAATCTAAACCATTCTCAAGTCCCCTTGAAGACACACAAAAAAATTCGTCAAGATCGATCCAGTCGTTTAGGAGTAGAGTGACATACACACGCACACAAGAAATATATATATATTAAGAAGATATGAACTCGAAACAGATAAAGCTGGTTATAGAGTGTAAGAAAAGGCTCTACGAAATACAAATTTGCACAAATGTTACGGAAAAACGACGTCATGAGAGTACGGTGTATAGTGATGGATTAGAGATAAATAATAAAATCAAGTGCGATTCGGTCTCGCCTATGAAGGGTTCCGTATTGGAGATATCCACATAACATAGGTACCCTTTAACATCACCGAATCAAATATCACTATTTATTTTTCATTACCAAAAATAACATTGTTTTCCATAATGTTTGTATAAACGACAAAGTAATATTTGCGGTTTTTGAACATGTGCTTTGCTTACCGCTTTGGGAATACGGGCGTAAGTCTATAATAATTTAATATTTAACTTAAATATTAAATCTGTTTATAATCACTTAATATTATATACAGATATAATATTTTATATGCTTATGGATATAATTAAATGTTGAAGTTTAATGGTAATGAATACTATTTGCTAAAGTAAAGCTTTATATTAGTTAAGTTTAGTAATTCTTAATACAATATATGTGGTTGATGGCTATGTCTACCCTGTCTCCTGCCTCGCGTAAATAATTATACTAAATAGTCGAATATTGTCATAATCATTGTTACTGAAAGTAAATAGTAGTATTAAATTATTATTTCAATAATATATATCAGATCATAGAAGTATTATATAAAATTTTATTTACGAAAAACATTTGAAACTAATAACGTCATCAGATTGCCGAATGTCAAATCTGGGATATGCAGCTATGAAATCTCACTTTACTTTTTTGTCATGGAGTCAGCAATTTCATAACAATGTATTTATTATTCAGGTATATTACAACTTAACTATCTTAAAATACTATCCTAATAAATATATACAGAACATACAAAACAGAAAATAAAATAATTTAGAGGGCGTCATAAAAGTACTCCACATCGCCGTCAAACGGAAGCGTGCCCAGAAAGCTGGCAGCATTGCCACGGTGAATGGCAATGCTGAACTTTTGGACCAAGTATACTCCAGCCTTCTGGTCACACGAGGCGTCGACCAATCTTTTTGCGAGATCTCTAAAAAGACCTACCGCTCCTTCTTACTTGTCGTCCTATTTAAAGTACTTGTGTTCAAATCACAACAGATATCTTCGTTCCTCTAATAACCGGCTCTTGCTATGTCCTTCCCACTCAACTAACTTCGTAAACTCCTCTTTCTTTGTTCAGTCTTTTCTTCTTTGAAATGCGCTTCCTCTTGAGATCAGGATGATTGCTAATCGGCTTTCTTTCAAGATAAAAGTTCGAGAGCTACTTTTACGTAAATTGGCAGAATCTTCAGCACAATAAGATAATTTATTTATATAGTTGTATATAATGTTACTTATCGTTTATCGTTTATATGGATACCTTTATATATTAGTTTATGTTTGTATTCATCATCCTCATAGCGTTATCCCACTTTCAGTCTGGGTCCGCTTACTAGGCTAACCGGATTTGGCTGAATATAAGCTTTTCCAGCGAGTGTGAGCGACTGCCTGACCTCCGCAACCCCAAGGGATAGCAATATTCCATGGCTTAGACTAGTGAGAGTTTATTTAGAAGGGAGGTACTGACGCCCTGTAACGATTGTTAAAGATCGTTATGACAACGGGTATTGACGGCTTAACGTGCTCTCCGAAGCACGGGACAGGCGATTAACAATTCAATACGCACATAACTCCGAAAAGTCATTGGTGCGCGCCGTTAATTCAAACCCGATACCCTCTGCATGGCAGTCTGTTGGTATCTCCACTAGACTATCGCTGTCTATTAGTTTATGTTTGTACTAGAAGACGCCAGCAGCTACGCTTGCATTTTCTTTAATTTACTCATTTTGGCCGATTCCGTGGGAA
Source organism: Euclidia mi (assembly GCA_944739405.2). NCBI lineage: Eukaryota > Metazoa > Arthropoda > Insecta > Lepidoptera > Erebidae > Euclidia > Euclidia mi. The sequence continues at coordinate 254,445 of CALYKY020000006.1, read as the reverse complement.
TTTTGGGAAATCCCTTCTTAGTGCACCCCTACGGTCTCTAAGAACATACATGCCAAATTTCAGCTTCCTGTGCCCAATAGTTTCGGCTGTAGTGTGTCTGTCAGTCAGTAAGTAAAGCAAGGATTTTATATATTAAGATTATTGGTATTTTTTTGTTTATTGAAATATTAGTACGTATTTACATTTTATCAAAAATATTTAATTAATCTTATCTTTGTTACTACAAAAGTTCGGAACGCACCTAAAACTATCATCTCTCCATCGTCTTGGTTAGGTTTAGGCTTAGGTTGGCCTAGTGAAGAGACCGACAGACGGGTCTATATTGGCTCACCTAAAGTTCTTTACCCGAAATTGTTCTTCCTAATGATTTGTAATCCGAATGATCACTCTTCCTAAAATTTTTCATCCTAAAGTTTTCATTTATACTATTTGTAGTGCAACCGGCGATGTTCATAACACTCATGTTTCCGAAAATTGTAATTAATAATATCAATAATGTAAATATATTTAATCTCGTACTGTTTTTTTATCATAACCCTTTTATCCCTAAACATAATATTTTCATTCATACTCAGAAAGAAACATTTACCAATTGTAATAAAAAATATATGGCACTTTTACTAAGACACAACTTTAACAAGACTTTTAGCCTTATATTGAGATGTTTTATATGATAGAATCGAGAAAATAAACGATTTGCAAAAACAACACTGATTTGGCTAAATTTTCTAAGTCCTCGCGCCGTAGCTCCCACAAGGCTACACTCCAACTGAAATTCATAAAACACGATTCATTTACGGTTATGTTTATGGCCTGGGAGTTTATACCGCAGTTTTAACCGTACCTAAACCAATAACTATAGGACTAACTTGGTTTTGGCACTTCGCCGGCCGCTGCCGCGGCACGCTCGCTTCGCTCGCTCGGCTCGTGCGTTGTGGTCACAGTTCTAACCTAACCTAAACCAATAATTTTTAATACGACCGATTCGTTTCTGGAACTTGACCATTGTACTATTGTGTATGTGTACCATGGTACTACTTATTATTTTTATATTTTATACATTTAATGTTAAAATAAAGTAACGCAAAATTAATGTATATAATACTGATTATTATTAATAAAAAGAAATCTAAACAAAAAAGATAAGTATGACTTTGAATAATAGTGTAAAATATGGTTGTGTTGAGAAAATATAGAAAAACAAATAAAAGTATAATAGATGTTTATTGCTACTGACATTATGAAGTTCAATGCTTCGGAGTTATGAACATTAGAGACAGAGTAGTTAGGAATTGTGATTATTAGGATGAAAAATGTTAGGAAGAACATTTTCGGATTTCCAATTATCGGAGTTGAAAATTTAGGTGAACTTTGGCGCACCGCCGACAGACTGCTACGCAGAGGGTCCGAGTTCGAATCCACAGCGCGCACCGATGACTTTTCGGAGTAATGTGCTTATTAAATTGTTAATTATCGCTTGCTAAACGATGACGGAAAATATCGTGAGGAAACCTGCATGTCTGAGAGATCTCCATAATATTCTCGAAAGACATGTGGAGTCTGCCAACCCGCACTTGGCCAGCGTGCTGGACTATGGCCTTAACCTTCTCATAGTGAAAAGAGGCCCGTGCCCAGCAGTGGGACAGTTTATATAGGGCTGATGCTGATTTTATTTTTTATATAAGTTTTCTTTAATTTTTTTATATACACATTTTATTTTCAATCCAATGATTTAAATGTGCCTTTTTATGAGGCGACTTAATCCTTTTTTTTACTTTCTTTCTACCTCTGTTGATACAGATCCCGAAGAAGATTAAACACCTAAATAACGTTGGTCATCGGATATTTCTATCTGAAAGAAATGTCTGCATCTTAAGTCTGGATTGCGTGGGTTTAGAAACGTAGGAGTCAAAATAACGATACACCTTTGCCATTTGGCAGAAACAAGCCTTGATATTTATATATTGAATTATTCGCATCTATCATTAGAGAGAAAGCCACAGGCATATTTTCCTGTGCCTTTTAGTACTACAGGACGTCAGCAGCTCCGCTCGGAAATATTTATTTTTTTAATTTTACTGTTCCTGCTCGTTCCTGTGGGAATTTCGGAAAATCCTTTCTTAGCTCACCCTTATGCTCCCCACTATAACTATTTCAGCTTCTTGCGCCCGGTAGTTTTGGCTAAGCGTTGTCTGTTATTCAGTTAGTTAAGCAAAACTAAAAGTTTTGAGTATTTGTGACACATACGAATACAATGTTATTAGAGACATAGGCCATATTTAAAAAAAACTATTCAAACGCCTACTGTTAATAATCTAAACTTTATTAACAGTCCTACTAATCAACAGTCACTTTCTAATGTTAATCCCATTACCCTGCACATCAAAGTTTATTTTTTAATCCAGCAGAAATCCATTACCGTAATATCTTGAACTCAAAGGCTTGAATTTATTGGTGGCTAGTAAACGAAATGCACTTTTGTGGTGCTCCTTTGACGGATTGAGGCGATGCGATGAGCAGTATGAATATCTAAATGGCCAGTACTACTTATTACTTTGTGGTTCAATCTATGATCAATTATTAATTTTACATCAGTTGATATTTGCTAGGCAATTTTTATGACTATGCTAGCTGACTTCAGTCAAATGATACAACCTAAGTGGCAGTAACATTAATTTGATAATTTGTTTGTTTTAATAGTTTTAATATGTTACGGTATATAAATAGTTTTGTTTTTAGGGAGTCAATATTTCAGCGTCATTGCAAACCACGCTCAATCTATCCACTTTTTATGTCGCAGGTTATCTAGCATTTCCAGATTACCACTTGTAGTACATTAAACCTACTAAGGAAAATTATTTATATTATTAATCCTTCACTACATAAAATTTCAGCATTGTGCGACACGAACCTACTTCCATGATAAATATGTTACAATCCCTTAACGATACTTTTAACCACATTTAGTACCATGCTCGTACATAACATAATTACCCCAATAAAGTTGCCTGACACAAAATAAAATTTAAAATGTATAAATATATGCTTTACACGACTCAGTGGCAGTATTGCTATTAATTTCATTTAAATCACCATAGCGTGGCAATACCACGAATACCATTTTCTTGACGTAACCAGTATGGGCCAATTAAAATTTCATAATTTGTTATGCGTGCACATTAGTCTTTGTCACAATGAAAATATTATACCAACGTATAAAGAAAAATCAACCGTAATGAAGCAGAATAGAGGTGCTTTTAGGACATTAGTTGTCGGGGTAGGAATGAGAAAATAAAATGGCTGTAATATGGAGAACACAAAAACACTATTAGAGGTTATTAATCAAGTTGACAAATCCTAAGGAACAAGGCGTTCACTTGTGGTGGCTCATATACTATTAGTTCAGATTAGCTCTGAGTACGGAGAGCTTTGTTAAGTGAACTCGATTAGGTGTTGACTGTGATGGGCAATAATTTGCTTTTAATTGATTGGCTTATTTAAGGATATAATTATATTAATGATTTTGATTTCGAGGTATGTTTGTGTGTTTGTCTTCTTCTTTCATCTGAAAAAAAAAGATCATGCACTGACTGATCGACTGACTGGACCTTGAAATTTTGGTCATTGGTGTTTTTGGTAATGAAAGCATATATACCCATTAAAAGAGAGGTGAATAAATACACAAAATTATGTAAGCTAATGGAATCTAAACAGAAACTTTATAGAAACCCACACGTGAGCCATCCTAACAAATCTCATTGTGGTTAAAATAAAGTTATCTCACACAACAGAAACTAATTATCAAGCTATTGTCTTGGAGGTTTTCTGAAATGAAGAGAACGAAACCATAATAATATGCTAATTTATAGGTCAAGATTGCTGACTAGTGAAAAATAAAACCCGTTTAAATTGTAGTCTCATTCAGTACTCATCGATTTGTCCAGTTGCATAGTAACCAAATTTGTATTGTGATTACAAAATTTAGCACTCGTCAACATTGACACTAACCTAAACTACAAATTAACATAAACGATTACAGTACCAATCCTAACTACAACGACCATATCAAATTATTTTTGTATGAACTGAATATTTATAATCAAGGTCATCGATCAAGATTAACTTTTAGGTAACAAACGGTTATACGGTATTAAGTTTTATAAAGAAGTCAATAATCACCCAATTCCCGAAAAGCAATTTCTGTAACTAATCGAGTAGTTAATCAAAGTAATTGCTTTTTGGTTTCTTTTCATTGTCATGAAAAAATGTTCTAATTCGCTTATAAAAGTTACAACTACTATTCACAAGTAATAACATAAATCACTTCATGTCAGAATATTACATTACTTGCTATTCGTGTTGAAATTCTTTAACAGCTAGCAACTCATTGCGGTATTCTCGCAGCAACTAATTGGAAGTAAATGTTAATGAATTGTACCTTTCGTTATATTTATAAATGTAAACAAATTTAGCTGTTTCTTTAATATATGATTTTGTTTTCTTTGGAAAATACATTGGATAGCGTCGATGCTTCCTTTACTTATTTTATCTGTCCAGAACATAAAGTTCTAGTAGCATGAAAGAACCCAAGCTCATTTTGTACAAATATAGTGACGATTAGCAACTTAAAATAAAATAAAATCAAATAAAATTCCTTTCTAAAAACTTATTATAAAGAAAATCAACACATTCATACTTATTATATCGTACATTCTTGTGCACCTTTTGGAAAAGTCTATGGAAGGTTTCTCATAACATAAAATTGAATATTTAAACATATTTTAGTTTAGGCTTAATAAGATTAGCTACAATGACGCTTCCAAATGTTTTCAGCCATTATAACGGAGACCGCTAACACGCGGTAACCGAGAGATTTCAAGATAAGCTTAGAGTCATTTAAACTTAACAATGTGCTAGAGTTTCCTAAGTAGTCGAGATTGTTCACGGCTGCTAGTTGAATTAATTTGTTATGTTTCAGAGTTTGGTGATATTGCACCTGGACACTGATAATGGTTTTGGGTTGCTTGATATATGTTTATCTATGTATTATGCAATATAAGGCTTACTGATATTTATGCGACGGGCCTCCATGGAATAATTAGTAAAAAAATAACGTGGAGTAAATAGGACACCTGCCGTCGGTGGATAGGTCATCCCGTGATCACTGTTTTTGTAACATTGGCGATTCACCTCTATTTAATTTTGTAAAATAATTATAAATACGATAAAATACGCCTATTTGTAATGGTTATACCGCCATTAGTCAGTCGCCAGAGCCTCGTTCGCTGGTCGGCAGGATGCACCACGTTAATGGGAAGGTGAGGTTGGCTGGGAGCTCTAAAATAGAGTTGTGCTCCCATTCATCCTAAAGATAAGCATATTCCTAACTAAATAGAAACCAATATAATAAACTAGAGGATACCCACAGCTACCATAAAATGTATTTTTATTAAAAGGTTTTTTTTCCGGTTCCGTGGGAATGTTGGGAAATTCCGTAGCCATCTTACGGTGCCCAAGGAATATAAAAATTTCAGCTTGTCATACATACAAAATTGCATCCCATATTTTTAGCTGTGCCTTGTCTGTCAGTCAGTCCATACTGCAAGAATGTTTAGACAACGAACAGCAGAGCTCCGGACGTAGCTGCGGGAATTATCTAATATTGAATAGAATATTGAAAAGGGAGATGACTGTAATACTATTTGCCCTCAAAATAGAAGAATAACTAGGTTTACACTAATTTCTTCTGAACAGGATGAAAAAAGTTCTCATGCTCCCAGCTCCCGAGAATACCAAATTGCTTTACATATTTGATCACACCGAAACAACGTTGAAACATGCTTCCATATAAATTCTATTTCTCAGCAACAATTTGACAAGCAATAATTAATATTCAAGCAAACGCACACTTGACTATCAGAAGCGGGTTCCGTACCAGTAAATTGCACGAGTATAGGCTGCCAACGCACGCAAAAGGTTCTCCTTCATATTCATGACATAACCTTACACTCTCTTACAAACTTGTAAGCTCTTTATTGGCGTGACGATTCAAAATATTGTGGATTAAATTGCATCTTTCGTATACAATCGTAAATTATGACTATCTTTTTGAATTCAGAATTGTTCATTTAATTATTTTGTTATACTTGAATTACTTTTGAAAATAACACAGCTTGATGATTACTGAATTTTGTTAACCTTAGGGCATTTTCTGTGGTATTACAAAGACCCCTAACACTAATATGGCCCATCAGCTTGATTGCCCCCAAATTTGGGAGTAAATCTCATAAGTTGGTAACCCTGCATAAGTTAGACCAAATGAGCCAATTCACCGAACCGCAGGCGTTCGCTAAAACTTTACTCATATTTAATTTGGCAACGTAACCGCTCGAGACCGCCCTGATTATTGTTACACACTAAACACAATTAGTTTTAGCTTAGTATGTATACCAGCAATATTGTCCTGGAGCTTAAATATTGACGTTAGAATTTGCTTAATATTGCAGTAGTTTTGGTGCAAGAAGTTACTGGTACTCTGCGGTGGTATCTCTCTGTGATGGTACATTGTAATTAAAAAATGTGCATAAGTATTATTTGTATAAGTATCCCATGTAATATATACAAATTAAGTTTGAAAGTAAATTAAAATTAAATTGAGGTATATTTTTCAAAAGATTAAGTAGTACTTGTAACATAAGAGTGTTAGTGAAAATTCTATGAAAAATACAGAAACGATTAAAAAGATCATAGAAAATCGAATACTTTAATTTAAATGATTTTTTACAACCTGTATTGAATGATGAATTCATTACAGTTACAGAAAGTTTACAACCTGTTTACAACTGTAAAAGGGTTCCAAAATATTTTTCCTTGCTTCTAAATAAAACTTAATTTGACCACGCTATCTAATTCCAAGAAAGCATAAAATTCATCTATCTACATAAACAGCAACTATGTTAGAACAAACTAACAGTTGCCACAAACACAAAGCTAACTTACATCGCCTTGCCAGAATTAATATGCATTGAAGGCGCGTTGCATCGGCCGTACCAATCCTAGTATAACCGAATAACAAACCACCTTATATGATACTTCTAACGAGTACCGAGCACCGACGTTAGTTAAGCAAATTTTGTGGAATTTGGCACAACGCTGTGTCTAAACTTTTGGCTCAAGTTAGTGGTGACTCGAGATAAATTCGTTTCCTTATGAGTTCACTTGCCAAAGTTCGTTTTATAATTTTATCCTGGTGAATGTTTTGAAAGGGTAGTTAGTGACTTAGGTTTCGGCTATAGGAATTTATCATAGAAACTTTAAAACATATTATTTATGATTCTTCTATTTTATTTTATATTAATCATCATCCTCTTAGCGTTATCCCAGTTTCAATCTGGGGTCCGTTTACTAGTCTAACCGGATTTGGCTGAATATTAGATTCCTCACAGAGCGACTGCCTGTCTGACCTCCGCAACTCGAAGGCATAGCGATATTTCATGGTTTAAACTAGTGTCAGTTTATTTAGAAACTACTGACACCCTGTAACGACTGTCAAAGATCTTCATGACAACCGGGACTGACGGCTTAACGTGCTCTCCGAGGCACGGGACAAGCGATAATTAACAATTTTAATACGCACATAACTCCGAAAAGTCATTGGTGCGTGCCGTGGATTCGAACCCGATACCCTCTGCATGGCAGTCTGTGGGTATCTTCACTAGGCTATCGTTGCCTTTTTTATATTAATAATAATCTTAATCAGACAAGTTATAAAATTCTCATCACATTGTCTCAATGTCTACTAAAATTTTGGAGTAAAATTCGAATAAAAATAGTTTGGTAATTTTTCATGTGTGCAAAATTTTTCATCCAGAAATAGAAATTTTATTCTAAAATTATTGTTTTATTTCCTTTCATTTTGATTAATATCCACATACTAATGGTTTGTCCAACATCATTAATTGATCATTTTGTTAAAGTCTTCTACATACAATAATATACCCATTTTATTGTTCCTTTAAAATGTTCCCTATCATCATGTTTCTGTTTGTTCGTCTTTAATTTGATTCAAACCAGCTTGCTCCGCTAAGATAATCATTATCCAAGCATTAGGTGAATTTTGTTCGTCTCCGTATCCAGCATGTAATATGCTCGCAATCGAGTAATTAGCCTCGCTCGCTTTCTCTCAACGTTTTGTTATGTAATTGCGTTTAGGAAATGATTTTGCTCCGGAAAATGACAGTATAGGAACAACTTTAATTTTTTTTTGGTGATCACTATTTGAAAGCTTAAAAAAAGGCCCCAAACGAAATTTCAAAATATATTGTTTCCTGCATTGAAAAAAGAAATATAAATATCGATTTTTGTATCTGTTGATCATTAATTCAATTAATATTGTGACAGCCAATTCAAGGTTTAGGTTCTTCATAAATCAAAACTAAATATAATACAATTTTCTCCTATTTCAAATCAAACCAAAAACATTGCCAGTAAAATAAAAGCAAAACTAACCTTACCTCTGTAAATCATAAATTAGGTCATAAAGGTATTTGAAATATTCACAACAACGAAAGGTCAGCATCATTCTCAATATTTTACAACCACCTTTAGTGCTACAGTCAATTTACCTAATTTGACATGCGGAACAAAGGGAACTATAGTTCAACGGATATTATGGTTGTTCAAGCTTAACTGGCATGTTTGGTACGCAAATCCCAATCTGAACTAAAAGCATTATCGAATCCCCGGTCACCGCTTTCTTTTTGCTCTTTCCATTTACCAATATCATAACCGAATTGTGGGTCTGTTTCTTGAGAACTATAAGTTCGGTTTTATTTTTCTTTATTTTTATTGCAGGTTGTAACGTTTCTGATATTTTTTGGTGCTGAGTGGCCAAATAGTTTTACTTTCTTTGATTTTGTGGGTTTGGTTAACTGGATTAATTTTGTCTATTAGTTTTATATTTATAGATATCTTATTGCTTCTAATATCTTAATATTTAGTAAATAATAAAATAAGATGTTTTTACATTTATTTTATTTATATATTTATAGTCTCACGACTGTATCCCCGAAGGGGTCAGTAGAGGTGTAAATATTACACCCACATTTCGCCAGATTAATTTTAGTCCCACGTAATAGGGGGCGAGCCTATTGCCTTACCGGGCACATTACCAGACACATTTATGCCGCGAGACCAACGAGGCAGTTGTTTTTCCATTTAGAGTAATGAAATAGTACAAAAGATTGTTTATTTCAAACTCAGCTTTGTATTCTAATTTCTATAGACTTTTGTATGACTATTATAATAATTTATAGATAATATTGCATGGTTCAAAATATTTAGTAGCATGCTGACTGTTATCTATTGGCAATGTTGTTAAAAAACACAGTCAAGTGGGAGTCAGACTCGCGCAAGTCAAGGTTCAATGAAAGCGAATTTCCAAAAAAATATATTTATTTGGAAAGCAAGGTGTTTACAGAGTCGATGGCGAGAACAGAATGAATAAAATACAATTGTGAACTTATAAACTAAGTACATCCAATATGGTTTCCACAGGTTTCATATATCTGGGAAGCAAGTGACTTTCAGCATTATTTGTTCTAGAACATTCGATGGTTACACGGGTTTCCAGTAACAAGTATTATAAAGTTGGAGTCAGCATAATTTATTCTAGAACTTTCCATTAAGTTTCTCACGCTGCCTTACACGTGTTATGTAAAATGCTATGTTAGCCCCTTCATATAGTATATAGGTTATTTAGGGCTGAGTAGGCATATATCTATGGGAGTAGCATCCTTAACTCCTCCCCCCTTAAGAGAGAAATCAGCTGGAGTTGGGTTACTTGGCTCCAGATGATTTCGTTTAAAAACATAAATCTTATTAAAGGCTTTAAATTTGACAATCAAAAATACAATTAGAATTACAAATATTATAACTATGACACTTATAGTCCATACACTGATGTCCTTGGTCACTATGATATCACTTTCGTTTACACTTTCACTGCTATATTTCGCACTATTTAAAATGTCTTTGATATCGTTGAGGTCCACACCTCGAAGGTCGACTTGGTTATCTTCCACTTTGATTTCTTCTTGTAGCTCCGGCATGTTGACAGATCTCAATCGCAGGTTGACATCTGGTGTTCTTGTCTCGTAGATTTGGTTGATGATTTTCTCTCCAATTTGTGTCTCACAGTTTTGGTTGGGGATTACCAAAAATGTTCCTTGTAGGTTGTACCTCATAATTTCATCGTTGCAGTTTTCGGTGAGTATTACGTTTGCTTTAGCAAAGAGTAACCATATTCCATCAGCTACCATGTAGCTTCGTCTGTCTTCAATCTGTATAGAGTGGCGATGACATGCAGAATAGTTTTTCAGCAGTATGATTTGTTCGATGCACGTCGTTTCAGCGTACTGTATGATGTTTTCTTCCTTACATAGGACTCGTTCATCGTCTATCTGCTCGCACGGGCTAACTACAGGTTTGTATTTCAATCCATTCACTAAGAGGTAAGGGCATTTTGGAATTATGATAGAGGTTTTAAGTGTACTAGGATTGTATATGGGTATAGGAATTATTTTGTAATAATTATATGTGATCGTGTCTATTATGGGGACTTCTAAAACAAAAACTAACTTATTACTATCTGAATACGCTTTTAACATAATAGTTTCTTCTAACTTAGTAAGCTTATCTTTATCAACTTTATAAACTAACCTATGGTATTTCTCTATTTCTACTAAAAATTTTAAAAGTTCTGTGGAATTAATTATTGATTGGTGTAAAATATGCAATCTACTAAACGCTATTGCTGTTTCGACTTCTTGTAAAACGTTATAAATAGAACGAAAGTTATTTAAAATCTGGTATAAAGTATTCATTTAACTTACGATATTATGTATTTTTGTTTGATTGTACTGAAGTGTTTGTAATTGCAAAGTTTTTCTATTTAACTGTAGTAAATTAAACTTCATGTCATCTGATATATTAACTAATTTATCAAATGCTTTTTGCATTAGTGATACCTTTCTTTCTACTGAATGTTCTTTATTCTTAAGTTGACTAATTTCTAAGTTATATTTAATAGCATCTTCGTTATCGAGGTTGCCTGAAATTAATTTGATGATAGAACCTAACGGATTTAATAATCCTCTTTTAAACCTTTTACTAGGAACTATTTGTTTTAATCTTTCTTTTCTAAGTTCCATAAATGATTCTGTCTGTAAAGTAAGACATATAAACTCATTCCGTGACTCTTTTTGTTCGTAAATGATATCTTTTAACCTAAAATATTGACGAATATTACTATCTAAGTACTTATCTAACTTTTCTAAATCTAACGTCTTAAAAATAGTCCAATGATTATTCCGAATCACTGCTGCACTTATCCGTATCGGCGCTATTCCAGGATTCTGACTCATATCCTCTATGTTTACGCTGTTTGCTAATCCCGCTAGGGCCAGGCTCACCAGGACTGCTTGGCGCCACCTGTGGAGGACGTTTTATATTCTTTACTGCTACTTTCGTATTTCTCTTTTTGAGCTTTACAGGCACAATTTTCCTATCTACTTTCCCTATTATTTTTGCCTTTTCATAACGTGGTTCTTCCTTAGCTTTTCGTGTCCAAGTCGTTTTCATGAATACAGTTTCGCCTTCTTTTAGGTTAGGTGGTTCTTCACCGCCTTTCTTTTCTAAGACCTTGACTTTATTATCTTTTATTTTATCGCTAATATATTCGTAAAGGACTTTTAACCGTTTCCTATGGTCTAGCACAAGTTTCTGTAACTTTTTTTTCTTCTTATCTATATCGAAAGCATTGCCTGAATCAGTATGACCGAATACCATTTCAAAAGGTGTAAAATTGGTTGTACTGTGAATAGTGTTATTATAGGCCATGACAGCGTACGTCATTACCGAAGCTGCATCTTGATTTGTTTTTTCATACTTTGCTAATCTGCAAATTTCTATAATTGTCGAGTGAAAACGTTCTACAATAGCCATAGAACTCGGATTGTTTGGAGTCCCTACATGCATTTCGATTTTATATAAAGTTAACATTTCTTGTACAAGTTTATTGTTGAATTCTGTACCTGGGTCGCTACTTATTTTTTTCAGCACCCCGTACATGCTAAAATATTTAATTAATGCCTTCACAATTTCAGGTGTACTTCTATTTGGTATGTTAAAAGCTTGGGCTAACTTGCTTAAAGCTTCTACGATAGTTAGGTAGTAATTATTTTCTATATATAATAAGTCCATAAAAACTTCCTCAAACGGCATGCATTGTGTTTGGGTAAGTTGTATGGTTGGTTTGATCGGTTTTCTGTCGTATTTCATTTTCCGACATTGTTCACAGGCGTTAATGATAGCTGAAATTGTCTGTTTCATATTAGACCACCAGTAGTGTCTTTTTAGTTTGGTTAGTGTTTCTCTGATACCCCTGTAGACAGTTTTACCTTCATGATATTTTTATGTAATATCCCTTTGTTCATTCTCATCTGTAACATTAACTACTCTATCTGTACACTCGATCAAATTTTGGGTACCTTTCTTATATAATTCTGTTACTACTTTACTAAATACTTTTCTAAAATCTTCCGTTTCAAAATAAATATGATATTTATGCTTAAAATCTACGTATTCTTTAAGAAAGTTCTTAACTAAATGTTCGTTGTTAGCAACTGGTATATGTATTTCTATTATTCGTTGATTATTATTGGAAATATCCTTCACACAAATATCGTCTTTGTACCAAGTATGGACGAGTATTTGTTGTTTGAAGGTTTAGAATCTACTGCTTCGTTTAATATAGGTATTCCCTCGTGTTCTCTATTTGTTATTGAATGGGCCGTAGCTCCATCATCTGAATCTGATATATCATAAACTGATTCCTCTTTACGCCTTACACTTAGTTTTACAGCTTCTGAATCTGAGTCTGACAAGGAAATTATTTCGTCGTTCTTATCAATATTAACTTGCATTGATTCGTTATCGTTGCCTAACGCGTTAACCTTAATTTCTCTATCTTTCAGATCATTCATGTTCACTGTAATGCTACCATTTTCAGTGTTAATGCTATTAATTTTTATACGTGATAACGCATCGGCATTGGAGTTTTGTGACCCTTTCTTATAATTGATTTCAAAATCGTATTCCTCTAGTTTTAAGCGCCAACGCGTAAGTTTACTATTTGATTCCTTGAGTGAATACAACCAGGCCAGAGGTCTATGGTCTGTGTAAATGTAAAACTTTTTACCCCATAAGTATGGTCTAAAGTGTTTGACCGCCCATATAACAGCTAAAAGCTCCTTCTCTATCATACTGTATCTAGACTCTGTATCACTTAGAGTTCTGCTGGCATACGCGACTGGTCTATCTGAACCTATAGGACCCTGAGAAAGTACTGCCCCGATTGCAAAGTTTGATGCATCCGTGGTCAAGGTAAAGGGCTTACTAAAGTCTGGAAATTGTAGTAATGGGGCATTGGTTAATAGTTTTTTACAAGTTTCAAAACTTTCTATATATGCCTCAATTAATTCTATTTTGCTGCCTTTTTTCAAACATACTGTAAGTGGTCTAGTGATCTTCGCGAAATCCTTGATAAATTTCCTATAATATCCTATAAGACCAAGAAAACTTTTGATTTCGTTCGTAGTTTTGGGGATTGGATATTTTAGTACCGCGTCTATCTTATCATTGTTGGGCTTAAGCCCTTCACTTGTTATCGTGTGGCCTAAGTAAAGTACCTCTTTGCGTAAGAAATGAGACTTATCTAATTGTATTTTAAAGTTAGTTTGTTGAAATCTATCGAATACTGCTCTAAGTTTTTCGTTATGTTCTTGGATACTTCTCGCGAAAATTATGACGTCATCAAGGTATACCAAGCAATGTATACCCTGTAGGCCTCTCAGTACGTTATCAATAGCACGTTGAAACGTCGCGGGTGCGGTTTTTAGCCCAAATGGCATTCTATTAAACTGATAATGTCCGAACGGTGTGCTAAAAGCTGTTTTTGCTCTATCCTCTTTTTCTACCTCAATTTGGTGGTACTCGCTTGCCAAATCGAGTGTAGTGAAATATATACTCTTTCCTAACATATCAAAAGGGTCATTGATATTAGGAAGAGGGTATTTATTATCAATGGTAATGTCGTTGAGGCGTCTATAGTCAATTACCATTCTCCATTTTTGTTTGCCTGAACTATCAATTTTTTTAGGTACTAAGTGTACCGGTGCACTCCACGATGAAAATGATTTTTCGATAACGTTATCTCTTAACATTTTATCCACTTGGCTCCTAATTTCTTCAGTTTGTATTGGAGGTAAACTATGTGCTTTAATATGAATAGGAACTTCATTTTTAGTTCTGATTTTATGTTTAACCTCATTTGTGAACGACAATGGCACGTCTTCACAATAAAATATATCCTTATACTCAGTACAAATATTTAAAATCGATTGTCTTTCCTCTTCGTTCATGTGATCCACTTTTAACTTGGCAAGGTTATCCGTTAAAAGCTGATCCAGCCTAGTACTATCACTATAATTAAAATTTAAACTTAATTTATCATTTAATGAACTATCTTCAATATACTGTTCGACCTTGAACGGACTGGTTACTGTTAATTCCATTTGTACATCTGTATAATTTTGAATGACAGTTGTAGCAAATCCATTTATACACGTAACTAAGGCCGTTGGCATCCGAACCCCGTCACAAAATTCCACAAAATTTAAAATACCTTCGCCGTTCAACAAATTAACTGGAAGTTCGACCCTTAATTCGCTTCGCGGCGGTATTACATAAAGTTCATGAACGGGTGGGCTATAAATAATAGGTATACATGTGTCCTTCGTAATTAACCTTTGGTTTTTCATATCGATGTTCGCATGGAGTTGTGTCAATAAATCACTACCTATTAGACCATCGTACCTATTATCTACACTATAAATACAAAAGTTATGCCATTCCTGACTTCTAAATATTCTATGTAAAGGTATATATGCAACCTCGGTATGTCTACTACTAGCGTGGGTGCTTACGACTTCAAACACTTGAAACTTTTTGAAGTTGCAAAAATGTTGATTTGCTAACTTCGGGCTTAAAAATGAACGTTGACTGCCTGTACCCAGCATAAAAATTGCATGAAGTTCTGGAATACGTATATGAGGCAGATTTAACACATTATAATTTAAGTTTATTCGCTCTGATGTGTAGAGGCCCTTATACAAAAATTTTCTACCTGTTCATCATCATTAGAAGTGCTCGGCAATACATTATATTCATTATCATTACGGTCCGTATAATTAACACGCCTAGTACTAGCCGTTCGCATTGTGACGTCAGTTTGTTTGTTTTGTTTTTCGTGTGAGTGTGTGGCCAACTCTAGTGTCGGAGTTTTCAGACCGCCCGAAGGCCTCCGACATGGCCTAACGACTCTTATCCTAAGACAAGAACCGGGACCGACAGCTTTACGTGCCCTCTGAAGCACGGTAGCGCTCAGATGTAAATGCCACACACGGTCACCCATCCAAGTGGCGACCTGTGCAAGCCTTGCTTAACTTTGCCGATCTGTTACGAACGACAAGCAAAGTCTCGCTATGAGCGCTACACGTGACGTCAGTATTGCAACCTGATCCATTTGGTAGCGGCTGTGCCTGTTGCAGCCTGCACGGTGCGTTATCGGTGAATTCTCGCTGATGCGACTGTGGCCTTGACTGCTCGAATGAGTTGTTATAATTGTTATGTAATGGATTATTATTGTAAGAGTTATAGTTCTGCTGTCTATAAGCGTTTCTAAATTGGGATGAACTATTCGAAAAATTATTATTATATGAATTATTTCTATTACGTATTGGTAACGCATTGTTAAATGAGTTATTATTAAAATTACGATTCGGCGCTATGTTATTATTGTAGCGTTGCGTATTTGGTGTGCTAGTGCTCGCGCCATGCGTCGCCTGTGAGTTAAGTTACTAGTTTTAAGTTACTAAAGGTGTTACGACCCTGGAAGTTGTGATTAAATTTATTTGACCTTGGATTTTTCTGCTCGTAAACTTCATGAAAGATTTGTTCTTCCAAAACAATCTTAAGTGCATCTTCCAGTGTAGTACACTCTTTTAATCGTACTAATCTAACTAAATATTGTGGTAAATTAAAAAGAAAAACATTTAAGGAAAGGTTTGTGTAAATATTTTGTTTGGCTATCCTGTCCTCGGTAGCCAAATCAGACTCGTTGACCTTCGCAATTAAAATACTTCGTAATTGTTGAATTCGGTGGCAAAAGTCTAAATAACTTCCGCCTCTATTTATCTTCACGCTTTCTAATTCTAGGACCAGACAGTCTTCTGTCCTTGGGTCCCCGAAATGGTCCTGTAAAACATTTTTTAATGCTGCCCAGCTCTGTATAGAGTCTTTGGGGAACCCCAATTAAATTGGCCGCTTCCCCGCTTAATCTGCTAGTTACCGCGTGGAACAAGTATTCGTTTTGTATTTCATTTCCACGGTATAAATTAATAATGTATTCTGTCTTACGAATGAATAACGATAGGAGCCTTGACTCACCACTTAATAAAGGTATAATCTTTAATACACCGGGTGGTACAGCAACAATACCTACTTGTCCTTCCATTTTATAATACCAAGTTTACTTATTTAACACACAAAAGAATAATATAGAATAATAACTATAAACTAACGTGAAAATTTTATCACTTTACTCTTAAAATATGCTACGTGCTAACGGGCGTTTTCTAATCCCTTATAAAACACGGATCACATATAATAATCACCAGGGGAATACACAGGAAAATTGACAGGATAGTGAAAAGATTTACTCACATAACCCGCTTTTCCGCTCGCCTTCTGTGATCGTTGATTCTGCTCCGCTGACCCTGCGCCGTGGCTGTCATTGACGAATTTATTTGGTTCGCCGACCCGTTGAATCGTAGAAACGAACGTTGGCTTCTTCTTAGCTCCCGAAAATATCGATTCGCGAAGGCACAGAGGACCCAACGACAAGGTCGCTTACCGGCTGCGCCAGTCAAGGTTTAATGAAAGCGAATTTCCAAAAAATATATTTATTTGGAAAGCAAGGTGTTTACAGAGTCGATGGCGAGAACAGAATGAATAAAATACAATTGTGAACTTATAAACTAAGTACATCCAATATGGTTTCCACAGGTTTCATATATCTGGGAAGCAAGTGACATTATTTGTTCTAGAACATTCGATGGTTACACGGGTTTCCAGTAACAAATATTATAAAGTTGTAGTCAGCATAATTTGTTCTAGAACTTTCCATTAAGTTTCTTACGCTGCCTTACACGTGTTATGTAAAATGCTATGTTAGCCCCTTCATATGGTATATAGGTTATTTAGGACTGAGTAGGCATATATCTATGGGAGTAGCATCCTTAACTCGCACCGGGGGTTCCATACAAACCTGTAGGTATATAACATTATTTTAAACAAAATTGTGATGTAACTAAAAATTTAGAGTTTTCAAATTTTTCCTATGTTCTATAAAACGTTGCTTTATGCCAAATTTCAAGATTCTGGATCGACTGGAAATACCCTTTAGTTTTGACTTGAGCATTTGATATGAATTTCAATTTTATACCTCTATAGGTTCATGAAGAAAGGGGTAGTACCTTCAAAATTATTAAAAATATTTTAATCATATGATGTGACAAAAAATGTATGGTTTTCGCAATTTTTCCTTAGTCTGTGCTATAAGACTTTGCTTCGTGCCAAATTTCAAGATTTTGAGTTCACGAGAAGTACCTTATAGGTTTTGATTTCCATGCGAGTAGTTGCGAGTTTGAAAATAAGTTTAAATTGCTGTTTCTCTTAATTTCGTTGACATAAAAGTTTGATTTTATTCTGCTTCACGGTGTTATAGACCTTAGTATTTGATATGAATTACAATTTAATAAATCTACGCGTTTATGAGGAAAGAGGTAGTAACTTTAAAAATTTAAAATGTTTTTAGTATAATATGATGTTACTAAAAATTTATATTTATGGATTTTTTCCTTAATCTGTGCTATAAGAAATTGCCTTGTGCCAAATTTCAAGATTGCGCATTCGCGATGATTCGCGGCGTAAACAGCTGTATCTTTTGATTACGTTGGCTTATAAGTTTGATTATGTTACAGCTTAAAGATATTATAGATTTAAGTATTTGATATGAATTTCAATTTAATACCTCTAAGCGTTCATAAAGAAAGGGCTAGTAACTTTAAAATTATTATTGTGTTTTTTTATTATATGATGCAACTAAAAAATTTTCCTTTATCTGTGCTATAAGGCGTGGGTTCGTACCCAATTTCAAGAATCTGAGTTTACTGGAAGTACCCTGTAGGTTTTGATTCCCTTGCCAGTAGTTGCGAGTTTGAAAATGTAGTAAAATTGCTGTTTCTTTTTATTGTGTTGATATAGAAGTTTGATTTTGTTACAGCTTAAAGATATTATAGACTTGAGTATTGTATATGAATTTCAATTTAATGACTTTAAGCGTTCGTGTGGCGACGGATTAAGAATACGGATTGTCACCACCCCATATCATCCCATGGGTGTCGTAAGAGCCGACAGAGGGAGCATATTATGCAGAGAACACCACTGTAAGAGAAGGAAAATTTGATACAAACCCTATACCAACCCGTTTGGCCAGCGTGGTATAGTAGGCCAATTCTTCCTTTCAAAGGAGAGGCCTAGTCCAGCAGTGGACTGTTAAAGGCTGATGATGATGAAGCGTTCATGAGGAAAGGGGTAGTAACTTTAAAATTAATACAAATATTTTTTGATATGATGTAATTAAAAATTTACGGCTTTTGCAATTTTGCCTTTATTTGAGCTTTAAGACATTGCTTCGTACCAAATTTGAAGATTCTGAGTTCACGGGAAGTACCTTGTAGGTTTCCCTTGCGAGTAGTTGCGATAAAATATGTGGCTTAAATTACTGTTTCTTTTTATTGCGTTGATATAGAAGTATGATTTTGTTACAGCTTAAACGTATTATAGACCTGAGTTTTTGATATGAATTTCAATTTAATACTTCTACACGATCATGAGAAAATGGTAATAAGTTTAAAATTATTAAAAATATTTTTCGGATATGATGTAACTAAAAACGTACGGTTTTTTTTCCTTTATGCATGCTATACATTGCTTCGTACCAAATTTCAAGATTCTGAGTTTACGGGAAGTAACCAGGAGGTTTTGAGTTTCGAATATTTGCGGAAATTTGTGACATAAACGGCTATATCTTTTGATTGCATTGGTTTTGCAGTTTGATTTTTTCACAGCATCAAGGGACAGTAGATTTGGCTATTTGATATAAATTTCAGTTTGATACCTCCACGCGTTTCTGAGAAAAAGGGGCCTGACAGACGGACGGCCAACAAAGTGATCCTATAAGGGTTCCGCTTTTTCATTTCGAGTTACGGAACCCTTAAAATAAGACTACGAGCGATGGGAAGATGGTCATAAATTCTCTCGTGCTTACAGTTAACTATGGACTCACATCATTTGCTAGTTATAGACAGACTAATTACAAAACTAACCTTTCACACAGTTATAAGCTTGTAAAAATATTTAAAGATACATAGTACATAACAGTAATCGTTAGTTAATCTTTATAAAAATAAATCTTCTTCCCCGATTCAATAGATCAGTTTCTCATTTCAGCCTCCTTATTATAGCATCCCAAGCCCCAGAGATTTCGTGTTATTACGTATTTATATAATGTCTAATGATATTTGCTCGTAATAGCTCCACTACACGTAACGCCACTTATTTCTCTAATATTCAAGAACAAATCGGGCAAAATCCTTGCCCAGTGGCTCTCTAGCGTGCAATACTACATACATAAATATTTGAAAATATGCTACATTTATAATATGTGGACTAAAGCGACACATGTTTACCACATGTTTTCATCGCATTATTTCTCTTGATTTACATTGTTATTTGTGTTTTCTGGATTACAGGCCAGAAATATATCATTATACATATTCATTTATTAAATAACATTTTCTTAAATTGACCTAGATCTACTTCGGGTGGTAATTTTTTTTTTAATTGAAACGTAATATACTTGATATTTGCCTATTTACGGTATAAAAATCTTTTTTTTTTAATTATTGCTAAAAACTATTGAAAATATTTATTGAAATAATATACTCAACATACCTCTCGCAAAAATCCATAGAAGTTAGACAATCTTTAACTTTTGTGAATTAATTGCCAATGTTTTGTCAGATAGAGTGTATCCTTTATTCTTCAGATTTTTGCAATTATCAAATAGCACATCCTTTTGTCCAAAGTCTGAAGAAGATGTTCCTTATTTAAAACTATTTTAAATGTTTGAAACACTGACTTAACAATAATCTACTTGCCTCTATTTGTGAAAGGATGGAACGTTAATATATTTTATTACTGTGCAACGAAAAGAAAAATTCTCTTTCGTCTTTCACTTGCGTCACAAGCCTCCATAATTATCTCAATGCAGTCCGAACTCAAATCAACGTTTACATATTGCTTCGTTTTTCACCAATACGAATGCTGATTGCATCTTTTTTAAGAGGAACTGCATTCGTTGATTTTAAAAGGTCTTATTCACATTTCTGGACATAGGGCAGACGCATCGCGATCATTCCTACCGTTATACTAGTTATGCAAAGACTTTACTTTAGAAACTAGTGACACTTTATAGTCTATCGGAGAGAGAGTCATCAGATTATTCTAGTGTTATTCTAGGAAGCAACTGCTTTTACTGTTTAGAAAAATATGGTATCTGCCCGTATCGAGCATCAAATATGTTATATTGGACGTGGACATGGACATCTGAACTTAAGCTGATCTTGGGGCATGTGTCGATAGTGCACGACTTTCTAAATACATTTCCTTACAGTATATTTGGAATACACTTTACTGTAACCTAGAATTTTTTATCTAATACATTTAAAAATTCAACTGGTATAGCTGGTTGACCAACTTTTTTCATTTTCTCTTACACGTTAGACGTTACCCAACTTTACCAACACTAACAAACGCTGGCACTTGAAGTTATTTACTTATTTGTTCCAAGAAACGCATTATCAACCGGACTTTCAAGATGTTCCACCAAAATAAATAATAACCATGAAATCGGGACTGTGATATAACCATTATGTATCTGCCATATATTTTGCTTAAACACTGACGTATTCAGCGTGTTTGTAATAGTCTTGGTGGCGTTCTCGAGCACATTACGGGCTGTATTGCCGTATCAAGCTAACTTAATGCAACTTTTAACCTACATTGGATGAAAGCGTAGCACGGTATTACCAGCTTTAAGGGCGTAATCGGGGCCGTTTCTTACACCGTTCCAGTTATAATGCTGAAGAGTTAGGTACTCAAAATGCAATTCTATATTTTTCTCCTTGACTAGAGGGTAGTAACAAATAGTGATTATTGACCAGAAATCCTAAATGGTAACATATCCATAAACAATTACATTTCAGTCATAATCTAGTACAAATTTCGTTTCGAAATATAAACAACATAAATATTCCAAAATGACAACACGGGCCAATTATCACAGTCAGAACTGTTTATTAAACATAAAACAATATTCACTTAACAAATTGCACTATTCATTAACTTCATAACTAACTTGCGATGGTAAATTAGACTTTATGTGTTCAATAAATAAAACTAAATTGGCGTGAAAGGGTCGTATACATTAGTATATGGCCCATATGGTCAAATGGGCAAATGTTCAGTAGAATTAGGAAGTAATGTAAGTAGTGATCAATATTAACGGCTGTGGTAATGGCGGCAAATAGTTTGTTTGGCAGATATTATGATACGGTAGGTATAATGTTGATGATGCGTAGATATGGGGCTAATGGTGACGGGGCAGTAATGATAACTGTGTCAAGAAAGTTATTAGCGACTGATATACGCTAATGGATGGTGGGGATTAAGATCAATTTCTTCACCACAAATGCGGCGAAAACAACATGAGTTATATGTTTTGACTTTGTCTAATTCATTATCTAGTAGTAGCTTGAAAATCAAAATGTTTCTTATTCAAATGCCTAACCCCATTGTACATATATCCTTAGGGAATATTAGATAAACCAGCCGCAATAGCAGCCTACGTCATAGATAGTAGAAAAGCGCATTCCTTCCATGTTTCTAGTTTCAGTAGTAAGTATAGATTTTGCAATGATATGCCAATCAGGACAAATAATAATAATATCATTTATTAAAGTAACTAGACTTATTATGTTAGTAATACACAAAGCTTAACCTATGTTAGTAATACACATCAAATAAATACAATAAAACAAACAAATAAATACAAATAACCTACCAAAATAATTAAACTAACAATATTGGAAAATAAGGTAGAATTTTCAATAAGAAATTATAGTAAATATAGTTCATTATAAACCATTTCTAACAATGACAAAACACACGATATAAAAATCACAAGAGTCTTACACAGATTATTAGTAAATAAGCTAAATATGTATGGCGTGTCAGGTTCGATCTTAAAGTGGTTCCAGTCCTATCTCGACGGCAGGAAATTTTATGTCGTAGTGAATGGCTACCAATCGACACTATATAAGATATCAGCAGGCATTCCACAAGTTTCACGTCTAGGACCTATCTTATTCAACGTATTTATAAATGACGTCATTCGATGCTTCAAGCACACCACTCCATTCCTTTTTGCAGATGACATCAAGATTGCAAAAACTATTTCTTCATATCACGATGCCATACTTATGCAGGAAGACGTTAATAGACTATCTATGTGGTGCTCCCAAAATGGAATTATGCTAAATTGCCAGAAATGTTATCACATTAAGTATAGCCGTAAAGCGCAAAACACAAACACTTCTCATAGTATAAACGGAAGTGTTTTAACAGAAGTTAAAGAGAATAGTGATTTAGGTGTCTTATTGGACGGCAAACTAACTTTCATACCGCATGTGGACAATATTGTAAAATAAGCTCTCCGTAGCTTGGGGTTCGTTCTTCGCAATAGCAAAAAGTTTCGCAAACTATCAACTAAAAAGATGCTCTACTATAGCTTAGTCCCCAGCGTTCTTGATTACTGTAGTGACGTTTGGAGGCCTCATTATGCGGTTCACTCACTTAGAATTGAACGCGTCCAGAAACGGTTTATATATCATCTGGGTTATGCAGCTGGGATTAACAAAAAAATAAAGAGCTACAATGAAAAGCTTATATTTTTTAAAATGATTAGTCTCGAAAAGCGAAGGGTATGTTAGACCTAAGGTTTATACATAAATTATTTACAAATAAAATTGACTGCCCTCTGCTGTTAAATAAGTTCTCCCTCAGAGTACCCCGAAAACCTCCCCGTCACCCCATTACCACTTTGGCTCTACCATTTCGACGAACTGCATTTGGAGCGAACTCTCCAATCCCACGCTTATGCAGGCTGGTCAATTCGCGAAGCGACTTATGCGATCTTCACGCGGATAGTCTTTCAGTTTTCTCGCAGACTACAAATAACTGTGCAGTTGATCGTGCTTGGTTAAACTTTTATGTGTGTCCATATTTTTGCGAACTTGTTTTTATTTTTATATTTGTTAGGTTCATAGTATTATGTACATTTTTTTATCGTCCTATTGCGGAGGTAAACACTTAGCATGTTGTGTTTGCCTATAATTAGTTGTGCAGTATTAAGATAAGTATATTTGTAAGTTAATTTAGCACAAACCACTGTAACAACTGTTGGCAGACCTTAGTAAATAAAATAAAATAAAATAAAACCATACATTTATTTATGAAGCCTTATATTCCTTCGTGGTTTGTTGTCTAGATTATTAAAATTACATTTTGAGCGCGAAAGATTTAGCTAGATGCTAAATATAACTTACATTTTCTGCATAATTTTGTACAAATGCTAATGTAATGTCTTTGGCATTTTCTCTTAGTCGATTTTAGCATGAAATAGTGGGCGGCTAGATAACCTTTAGGTTGCTTTGGCCAGAGTTCATTTACCTTATGTATTTCTCAAGAGTCCTACATTGTTCTTAATAATTAATAGGTAAGTTAATGATTATGATAACCAACATTGGTAAAATAACATTGGTCAATTATGTAAAATTCCAGAACGCAACATAGAGTCCATTATTATAATAGAATACCAAACAGCATTGTGAGTCAATAATCCTTAATTATACAACATGCTCTCCAGACAGTGTTTGTATATATTTGTACATCATAATATTATAATGTACATTAAATGTACAGATCATGTTACTTCACGTGTCCATATTACGATAATGTTATTATCTTGCCAGAAAGCCGTAATTTTAGATGAGTAACGCAATTACATGCATGAGCTGTAAATCTAACAAGTTGTATGTAGTGAGGAAGGTGTTGTTACAAACAAATTATGCAAGCTCCCTCTGTACCTCTATTTTAGTCTTTATGCGAATAGAAAATTAACTAAGTATCGTACACAGAAAATTAAGGCCTTCGGCTGCCTCTATTTGTCTCTATGAACGTTATAAACACAAAAATTACATAACGGATTTTTTTTTATACAGTTTTCACCAATAGGTATGGGTATTCTCTGAGAGTAGGTATGGTGTATTCTCTGAGAGGGGTTTAGCGTATTATTCACACTTCTTAAGTCAAACACTTCATTTTGAACTAATATAGCTGGTTCGGCGTTACACCGAAACCGTATGTTCTAGGCGATTTGGAGAAGGATTAATATTGTGGACGTATGAGGGCGAGTTCTGATCGCCTAGAAAAGAAAAGGGAGTGAAAGTTGGGAGTTATAGATACTGGGAGGAATGGGATTTGCAGCACATTTACCTTCGTTCTCTCGGCTCGACAAGATGGGTGTCGTCGGCTTCTACATCAGCGAGGAGTCGGGCTGTAAGCTGATCACTCCGTCTGGATCCAACCCAGAACTACACAAATCACTTCACTTCACCCGCGGGCGGTTTTGTTGCGTTTATAGTATAGAAGCGGTAAAATATGGCAGTAATTAGGTATACGTGTTCGGCGCGACACGGATAATTCTTGACTGTCTCGCGCGTCGTTTGACTCGGCCACGAATCAGCGATAGGCGTGCTTTTTGGGAGAAAGGGAGGGAATAAAAAGGATCGCTCGTATTGGACAAGCAAGTGAAGAACGATTGACGTTGATGTAATTAATTATCAATAGAAAGGTAGGTGGCGCTACCATATCCCCCCGGCCCTAAATGGTTGCCTTTAAAAAAATAAAATTGAACTTAGCTATGTTGGATGTACTACCATATAACCCATCAATAGGCTAAGACAGCGATATGATATTTAAATTAATCTAAATTAACTTTAGCGAAACAATTATGACGAAAACTACAAACTAAATACTTAAACTAAGAAGTATATCCAACTTCAGGCTAGATCTCACTGAGTTGGAAGCGGACAGAGACGTACAACAGGGCGCACGTAGCTCCCCTTTGCGGTTTTCACGATAACAACGCGGGTTGTACCGTCTTTGGAAGTATGCAGTTTCTCTAAGATGGCTAACGGCCATGAAAGCGGCGGAGCATTATCATGTATTATGATGACCAACGTACCCTCCTGTATAGGGAATGCAGGACTATTCCACTTGGATCTAGCCTGAAGCTGGTGGAGATATTCCGCACGCCAGCGCCGCCAGAACGACTGCACGAGTTTATCCAGCAGAGTATGTCTCTGGAGCAAGCTTGAAGAGTCTGCTTCAGAAGCCGAAAATGACGATAATGGCAAGGAATGACACCGTGCTTAAATCTGTCGCAACTTCAATATGCGTAGCGCGCGTCATTAAGCATGTAAAAATACATAGCCAAGCTTTACGGCTTTTAACACCTCGACCACGCACTGGCGTATACTGCAGTGGTCCTGCGTAATCACAACCGGTATGTATAAACGCTTTATCAACTTAATTGAAGCGTTTGCTAGGAAGATCTGCCATGAGAGTGAAAGTCGGACGCGGACGAAATTTGAAACAGACGTTACATTTATGTATTCTGTGACGAATTATTCGTCGAGTGGCTAAAACCCAATATTTATGTCTAAGTAAGGACATAAGCAACTCTGGACCAGCATGGAGATGCTTCTTGTGATAAAAATCTACAAGAAGGTCGACAATATGATCATGACGCGGTAGAATGCAAGGATGCTTGTAGTTATAAGGTTCATCCGAATTTGACAGACGACCACCAACGCATATGACGCCGTGCTCATCGAGAAACGGCTTGAGCCTAAGAGTAGTGGGAGAACAAGGTACATTATTTTTAAAATTTTGAATGTCGTTACTAAAATGTACAGCCTATACAGCTCGTAGTAACTTACATTCTGCAATTTCAAGATCAGTACTTGAAACAAAAGTCCCATTAGGTAGGTACCTAAGAAACCTACAGACATAAACGATGGCGCGGAGTAACTTAGACCACGACGACATGCGTGGTGCGAGTGCATAGATCGGAGATTCCGCAACCTCAGCAATAACGGGATGAGAAACAGACTTCCGTTCGGGTACATCTTCGTCTTCTGCACTATGGTCAAAGGGTTGCATGGGCCACTCTGACGGATCATGGGAAATCCAAGAAGGTCCACGATGCCACAATGGATGATGCAGAAGATTAAGTGGAGTAACACCACGAGACAGGCAATCAGCGGGGTTCTCAATACCCACGACGTGATTGAAACAAGTAGCGGGAACAAGTTCAATCAATTTACTAACGCGGTTGGCGACAAAAGTCTGCCAGCGGTGAGGAGATGAATAAATCCAAGCGAGCACTACTTTGGAGTCAGAAAATGCGTATATTTTATTAATAGGGTAGTGGGGCAAAACTGTGTCTTGAACCTTGCGGAGCAACTGAGACAGCAGAAGGGCCACGCACAACTCCAGTCTCGCAACCGAAATGGTTTTAATAGTCGAGACCTTGGACTTGGCACAAACTAACTGCACCGAGTAGCTAGAACCAATGCGGACTTGCAGATATACGACTCCGCCGTAAGCACGCTCGCTGGCGTCAGCGAAACCTATTAAGTTGATGGTACATACCCAAGATGACGCGGAATAGTAATTTGATTGAGCGCGGTAAGCTCAATACAAAACTGGCCCCAAGCGGCGACAATATGGTCAGGAGGTGTTTCATCCCACTCACACTTTGATAGCCAAAGTTCTTTGATCAAGAGCTTGGCGTTCAAAATTGTGGGAGCCACAAAACCCATTATGTCCCATAGTCGAGCCGCTGTGGACAGCATAGTGCGTTTGGTGCACTTATCATCTGGCGGTGAGACGTCAAACCGAAAACTATCACAGGATTTGTCCCAGCGTAAACCGAGAACTTTATGCGGTACAGACTTCTCAAACTCAATGTCTGGAGAAGCTTTATGAGAATCAGGTATGCGTGCGAGAACCTCCTTAGAATTGCTTGTCCATTTGACAAGATCAAACAGGCCTCGCTTGAAAAGCTGAATAAGCTCTTCACAAAGCGAAATTGTTAGCGGAACGGATATGACACTACAGGCAATGTCATCCATATACAAAGCGGAAGTAGCAACAGCTGCTGCGGCGGGAAAGTGATCGCCTTCATCAGCGATCAACTGGCGAACAACTCGTAACGCGTGATATGGGCTAGACTTGAGTCCAAAACAAACACGATTGAACTGATACACGGATAAAGATTCCTTATTGTTAAAACGAAAAAAAATCCGTTGAAATCTACGGTCAGATTCGCAAACGCCGATATTGAGGAACATTTGGCGGCAATCAGCTGACAGAGCGATTTGGAAAAGACGAAACTTTATTATGATGTTAAATAAATCACCCTGTAGATTAGGGCCGGCATGCAAAATGTCATTAATCGACTGATCCGATGTAGTCCTACAAATAGCATCTAAAACCACACGAAGTTTAGTAGAGGTTTTATCTTCGCGAACTACGCCGTGATGCGGGATATAATATGAGGGAAGAGAGTTGCCCTCGTTGTTTACAACTACACTCAAAAAACCTTTATTTATGTAGTCACGAAGGATGTCAGTATAGGCGCTGCGTAACTTAAGTGATGCATCAAGTTTACGTTCTAAACAATGGAAACGTCTAAGCGCAGCAGCGTACGAGTCGCCTAACGGATAAGGGTCACCATAGAATGGCAACGCCACTACGTATCTGCCACTGTCATCACGAACAGTGGTAGCGCGGAAATGTTCTTCACACTCGAGATTCTTACGGCTCATCGAGGGCGGTGCGGTAATCTCTTCAAGCTCCCAAAACCGCTTGAGAAGAGAATCAATATTATTCTCTTGAAGTACAGAACAATAACAAGACGTAATAAACTGAGAAGTATGTAACGTAAGTACGGTACCCATAATCACATACCCAAATACCGTCTCAATAGCGGGCGGTGAATCATATCGCTCACTACGCACTACTTTAGTTAGTAGCAAGTGCGGAAATATTGAAGCTCCGATCAAAACATTAATGTCTGCCGGATTCGCAAACTCCGCGTCTGCCAGCGGCAGTGTCTCCAGGTGGGTGAGTAATGATACGTCCACATTAGCGTTCGGCAATGTGTCTGTAATACGCTCCACGATAAGCGAAGAAATGTTAAAATTAATATTCCTATCAAAACGCGAATGTATTTTAACATCTACGGAACCCTTGCAATGTTTTTCTGAACCCCCGATCACTTTCACTACTAAGTTAGTATTTCTAAAGTTACCCCACAGTCCGAGGCGTTTCAAACAATCATAAGTAATAAAATTACTCTGTGACGCACTGTCGAGTAGACATCGTACCATGTGAGGCGCTCCATTAATATCATAAACGATAACCTGCGCTGTCGCTAACAGAACAGTCTTGGACGCCGTACACCGCGGCTTAGCACTGCGCTGATCACTACAAGCGTGCGAGGGCCGTTCGCGCGTGCACGCCGCCCGCGCAATGGAAGTCGTATACAACGATACTTCGCCCTGAGGCGCGGTCGTCTGGAGCCATCGTGGCCTGCACCAGCGACGTAAGCGTGTCATGGTTATCGGATTGGCTCGACAATGGATAACTTTTATCGAAGTGTAATAATGAGTGGTGTCGTTGATTACATGAACGACATCTCGTCTTACTAGAACAATCACTCGTTTTATGCTTTAAACTTAAGCAATTAATGCAAGCTTTGTTATCCTTCACACATTTGAAACGAGCAGTCGGATTTAAATTATTAAAGGCGGGACATTTATAGAAATGGTCGTGCACTATATTACGGCACAGACACTTCTGTGAATTATTACTATTAGATTCCGAGCATGCTACGTAAGATTGTGGATTAGGGACCGAGTTATTATTGCTATTTCGCGCTTTATTCGTCCTTTGTTTGCTATTATTATTATTAGACGAGCTAGATGAACTAGACTGCGTATTATAAAGATTCGACACTGATCTTTGATGAAAGAAATAAAACTATCTAGTGTAGGTATTTTATTATTGCGTTCCGTCATCTCGAATGCGCGAATTGTTTCAGTGTCAAACTTTTTTAAAGCGAGTTAAAGCAACATAAAGTCGGAAAGATCTTCTAATTTTAAGTTTTTAAGGGAATTAACTGCGGTAACAAAGTTGTCTATAAACAGCTGGAAATTCGAAACAGACGCGGCACCGGACAATTTAAGATTTAAAGCTTGATCAAAGTAAGTAGACGCTAGAACACGAGTATCTTGATATCTATCAAGTAGTGACTGAAATATGACCTGATAATTCTCAGCACTGGGTGTGACACCTGCAAATACGGATTGGGCCTTCGGTGACAGTTTACCTATTAAATAGTACAACATGTCAGCATCTGTCAGAGAACCATTATCGTGCACTGTAGACTTAAAACTCGCATAGAATAACGGCCAATTTCGTATATTGCCATCGAATGACATGAGCTCAATTGGCGGTAATTTCGGCGTTCGAACCGCAGAAACGGGCTATGCTGAATATTAACCCTCTAATTATGATTGTATGCCCTTGATGATACAATAAAGATCTTCGAATGAGGTGTACGCCTGATAATTCGGCTGTTCATCAGGATTAATAGAAAGTAATCTTGCGTTATAATCGTCTAACAACTTATGAAAATCTGTTCGAATACTATCTACTGTCATACAATAACTAAGAAATGATTCCCTATTAATGTCGGAAGTAGCGGCAGTTTCTGAGCGCTCGTAAATGTTTTGAATACTCTCAAATAAAATATTGCGTTTTGCTTCTAAGATTGTCAGCTCTTTTTCTTCCGACATGCGTGGCTTCTTTTGTTGTGCCATGTTTACTTAAATATAAGCTAATGAGACCGAATCAAAATAAGAATACCTAAAGTACCTATTATTTTACCCATGTAGGCAACACTTTAAGGCGGTGGAATTAAAAGGTGCTTGAAATATGTAATTTACAAGACAACTATGATAGTTCCAGTAATAATAATTGGGATAGTAGGTAGCTACATAAAAGTATATTACCTACGGATGCGTGCGGCAATAACCCTGTAATGGGTATGTAAATGGATTAGGAGTATATCTAGGTGCTATAACTGCCTAGGTAGGTACTTCTAGAAGATACCTATGCGAGATATAAACGAGAGGTTACGTATAAACGCAAATGAATCCGGCTTCGTTCGGACCAAAAAAATGGTTCGGCGTTACACCGAAACCGTATGTTCTAGGCGATTTGGAGAAGGATTAATATTGTGGACTGTATGAGGGCGAGTTCTGATCGCCTAGAAAGGAAAAGGGAGTGGAAGTTGGGAGTAATAGATACTGGGAGGAATGGGATTTGCAGCACACCTACCTTCGTTCTCTCGGCTCGACAAGATGGCTGTCGTCGCTTTCTACATCAGCAAGGAGTCGGGCTGTAAGCTGATCACTCCGTCTGGATCCAACCCAGAACTACACAAATCACTTCACTTCACCCGCGGGCGGTTTTATTGCGTTTATAGTATAGAAGCGGTAAAATAAAGCGGTAATTAGGTACACGTGTTTGGCGCGACACGGATGATTCTTGACTGTCTCGCGCGTCGTTTGACTCGGCGACGAATCAGCGATAGGCGTGCTTTTTGGGAGAAAGGGAGGGAATAAAAAGGATCGCTCGTATTGGATAAGCAAGCGAAGAACGATTGACGTTGATGTAATTAATTATCAATAGAAAGGTAGATGGTGCTACCAATAGCCAAATTTCATAAAATCAGACGCCTTCTATATCACACTATCAGATAAAAATAAAATACTGGCATATTACTGGCCGGTATAAACGGTGAGATAGTGTCAGGTTGAAGTAGTTGCAGGAACAGGCGAGCACACGTACTTTGCATATTCATTAAATCGTTTGAGTATGCATCTTGTATTTGTGTAAACTTATTTTATTCTGACGCATACATACATGCATAACGTAGATGTCGATTTGCATCACGCTAATGAGTTTACTAGCTAAGTTGGCATTGTTTAACTTGGTTGTTTATTGATTTTGATATATTATTTTTTAGCTGAACTACTATACCACGCTGGCCAAACGGGTTGGTATAGGGTTTGTATCAGGTTTTCCTTCTCTTACAGTGCTGTTCTCTGCATAATATGCTCCCTCTGTCGACTCTTACGACACCCATGGGATGATATGGGGTGGTGACATTCTGTATTCTTAATCCGTCACCACACGGACCGAATGAAATAAAAACGAATTATAAAATTTAATATTATACATATTGTGACAATGAAAGAAAATCTCGTGAGGAAAGCTACGAGTCTGAAATTCCCTCATAATGTTCTTAAAATACCTGTAAATGCATTATAAACTGTCCCATTGCTAGGCACGGGCCTCTTCTCGCTATGAGATAAGTAAGGCCACAATCCACTAAGCTGGCCAAGTGCTGGTTAGCAGACTTCACATTTTTTTTTATATAGTAATAGACGGCAAACGAGCAGACGGATCGCCTGATGGTAAGCAATTACCGCCGCCCATGGACACAAGCAACACCACAGGAGTCACAAGTGCGTTGCCGCCTCTTGGGGTTAGGAAAAGGGATAGGATGAGGAGTGAGATGAGAAAGAAAGAATATGGGATAGGGCCTCCGGTACTCTCACTCACCGAACGAAACGCAACAGTTTAAGTACTGTTACTTTCGTTGATTTTCTGTGAGAGGGTGGTACTTCCTCGGTCAAGCCGGCCCATTCATGCTGAAATCAGCAAGGCTCTACTACCTGCGAATGTCTTCGAGTCAAAACATATCTTTCGAGTACATTGTGGAGAACTCACAGACATGCAGATTACCTCACTATATTTTCCTTCACCGTTTAGCAAGCGATAATTAACAATTTAATGGGATGATATTAATTAAGTATTTTTTTCACATTGTCATGTTGATCCTTGGGCATAAACTTGAGCTAACAGTTTACTAAACATGAGAACTTACAAAGAGTTTGAAGCAACAACATTTGCATAATATGTGGGCAGTAAACTCAAAATTTTTTTGCTACGCAACTTTAAGTAAATGTTGTTTGTCCGTGATACTATCACGGACAAACAACGCCATTAGGGCCTTATCATACTAGCGGTTTGGAAGTGGACGCGCAGCGAATGCGTCGCTCGCACGCCGCGGCTGCGCAGCGAGGACGTCGCGGATGCGCAAATTCGTCGATGCTTTCGTTTTCGTCTCCAGCCTCTTCGAAGTAATAAAGCCAACAGCAGTGTTTTCTCGTCGGAATCCATTTTGTTACTGGATGTTTTGTACGTCGATATTTTGATTCATTGAAATAAATACGTTACTTGTGAAAACTATTACAAATCTAAGAGCAAGAAAACCTAAATGTTCTAGAAAATAAAACACAATAGTGTCAAAAAATATTTTAAATATTCTTTAGATTTTCTATGTGAAGTCATAGGAGGTGACTAGGTATTTTTATAGTTAGGTCTTAAGATACCAAAAGTATCTTTGAGCAGGGACGGAAAACTCGCCATCAACCTCTATACCAACTCATCAGTTAGATCCTCTTATCAACTCACAAAGCTGTATAGGAATTTAAACTTTCGTGGTCATTTAAACTTATTTTAAATTATCTTACGGGATATATACCACGTACCTTTGTTTGGAGTAACCGATATTTTGGCACTGTTGCAAGCGAAATGTTCACGAATGCACTGAGGGTATTGTGCGTGGATGAATTTTACGAGCAAGTATTAAGGTCTACCCACTTTCTTACTCGTTTTTGCGTACAACATCACTGCCACTGTTTTCACTATCGCACTGTACCTGATCACGACATATCGGTTACTCCAAACAAAGGTACGTGGTATACAGGGTGTAAAAAGACCCTTAACGAAAACTGAAACCCCATATTATAGCAATCATTACGAACATTTTTTACTTCCGCACCATACCTGAGAAATTACTGATTCAGGAGATATTGAGGCTCAAAGTTACTATGGAATTTTTGTAATTAGGTACAAAATCGATGCAATTACCATGCCAACCTTTTCTATAGATGTCCTATGCGCCCATGGATAAGTAGGTATTTCGAAAATTGTACGCGCACGATTTTAATTTCGGCTTAAAAAATGAGATTATTTGAAAAAGAAATCATTTTCCAAGTTTTATTTTTGCTTAGTATGACGTGGATTGATGTCCAAAACGAGTAGACTTCGGCTTGGTGATGGGTCTTGTGGCACCCTGTATATCCCGATAAACAAATTAAAACTCACAAAGCTATTGTGATGCAAATTGGGAGAGGCCTATATCCAGCACTGGACTGCGTAACGCTGGATCATGAGCAAGAACTGAAACATGAGAACAACAATGTATACATTTATTCCCAAAAGATGAATAGAAGTAGAGTACCTTAACCACTTAAGTCGATTTAAAAATGTAAGAATAAAATACCTACGCCATTAGTTAAACACATAAAAATTAATGTGCCTTGTCGATGAACATATTTATTTTGGTTATAAAAATATCATTATGCTCGTTTTACACCGCAAGGACATACCTCTCGTTGTCTCTGTTTTACAACTTTAATAACTCATAAACTACTGTTGAAACACAATCAAGTCACAAAATTAAAAAAATCCGATATCAGCGTAATACGTTCACTACGTAAGTCATCAATTAAAAAAGAAATAAAAAAGATGACGGTAGTTAGTCTTAACGCGTCGGTATTCACTAAGCTATTTCGAATTCACTGGCAATTTTGTTTGTAACCCGATAGTCCGCAATACACCTCCGCCACCCACTTTTAAGTTTCTGTATTTACTTGGATTTATTGCTTTGCCGATATTTCGGCAACTTGCCTTAACACTTACTTGTTTTGTTTCAACTCAGTTTCTTCCTTTCTTATAGACTAAATTAAATAAAGTTCTTAAAGTTTCTCGCGTTACTTCTTGAATTTGTGGAAGCTTACATCCTTTTCTCGTTAATTAGCTTTAAAAATTTTTGTTTATAACACTTTTATTATCTTCTACAAATTTAACGTCTTGAGAAACTTAGCTTTAAGTGTTGTTGACGACTCAATTAATATTTATGATGTGAGAAATACGCTTTAAAATTTTATAAAGTAAAATGAGATTTGAAGGTGGCTGCAGTGATGTACCTATAGCAATTTTCTAGCCCAACGGACCATATATCGGATCAAAAGTATGTGAATATTAAGTCCCAAGATTTCATCAGATGTTACGTGTATTATAGCGAGACGACCCACCAATTTCCGTCCCAGTCTTACGATAATATAATAACAATAACAAGATATATTATTCTTGGCCCTTTAGTTTTGTCCGCATCTTCCTAGGATCGTTTATAGTGCCTGTCTACTAAAACGACAGATGCTTTGTACTTGTAATGTGCTGTAACTCCCAATTACTAAAATGTTCGGTGTTTTGCTCTGTGAGGAAATAGAGCGTGTAAAAAAGTTTCAGCTTCAATAATTACTAGACTTAGTAGGACTACATTCAATTCGGCCAGTAAATATAGATGTGCCAGCAATTCTCAGCTTATTTCGACCATTTTCTGTGCCTCCTTTTTCAAAACTCTTAAAGAATGGGAGTGAAAAGTTGGAAGTTTTGCTCGGAATACTGCGGTTCAACCATTCTTTTCTCAGGTCCGTTTTCAATGTGAATTAAAATCTTGCAAATGCATGTTTTTGTCTGTAATGCACGTGTTTTCTTGAATTTCTGTTGTTGTTTTTGAAATAGACACAAGAAAAGTATTTTTTTTTTGCGTTGTTGAATTATTTTAGTGTTCATATTTATTGCCCTATCCTAACCATTACTATATTGTCTTTTCTATGATTATATTAAGATTCGAATACATAATTTAAGCTTGTGATAATGCTCTTAGTACTGGTTTTTATTTTAGAAATTATTAAGTATAGGCAAATAATAAATGCGTATTTTCCTAAACGATCAAAATACTGAAGATTGTGGATACAAGTGACTGATATTTGAATGTAGAGGAAACATAACGTTGAAATATTGAACTTAGCTTGGAAGTGTTTAATATAATATTATATTGAAGGAGATGTAAAAATTGCAGTAAATATAGCAATATTCAGCTTTATTTTTTAGACTGAAATTAAATTAACTGTACTCTATAACTATTCATATATAGTTTATTTCTACATTATATTTCAACAATAAGTTAATCTAGAAAAGCTACTACGATAGTGTTGCAATACTTTAAAATGTCTAAGGGCGCCTTCAAATTTGCCGCAACGTGACGCGCGATGGCAGCGCGGCTGCAGCGCTGCGGCCGCGCTGCAGCCGTGCTGCTGTCGCTAGTTTTGAGATTCGTAGTGTTGTACATTTAGTTTTACGATGGATTCTGACGAAGAAACACTTTTCTTAGTGTTACTATGAAATCGTAAAAGGATTTTGGCCAAAAAACAAACAAAAAACCTAATAAAACCTTGCCGTTATTTTGTATAACTCAACAAACTGAATTTTATGAAGTACCTAAAAGGCTACAGTGACAAACAATTTCAGAATTACTTAAGATTGTCAAGAATACAATTCTACGAATTACTTTACCGTTTTGGTAACATTACATGTTGTTGTTATTAAATGTGTGTTTCATTTGACATACCTAATAATTTCAAGATGTAAATTGATTGTAAGTTATACCTAACATAGATATAAAATTATCTTATATATTTGTATGCCATATAAATGGTAAATGTGCGGCACAAATTTTCTATATTATCCTATTGTAACTACATTTATGCAAATAAATTAATTTCATTTCATTATTATTCGCTATAATTAATAAGCTAAATATGGAATACAAAAATAAAGTGCTTCGTGCTTTCGTGAAAACGTTGTGTTCATTTAGGTTTTTTTAGTTTATATTCCTAAATGATAATTTATTTTTGTCGGTTTACTAGATGAAGACACGATTTATAATGGTGCATCAGCAGAAATATTAAATTACGTGTGGTTATTCTGATGAAGCGCTGAAAAAAGTCTATTTTCCATTTTGTGACCGAATAATTGATAGGGACTCTTAACAATATACTCACATGCTTCATTTTTTTTACTTGTGGTTTTGTTTGTGAAATTCTCTATAAATTTATTATATATTTCTTCCTATGCTTTTTTCAATTTTATTATTGTACTTGTTGGACCTCGAATCCCATATCGCTGGACGGCTTTCAACCTCTTCGATAATTTCTAAAACCTGATTTGCGTTAATGTTAAGACTTGTACAAAAAAATACGTGCGCGCAGTCACTAGTCGATCAATGAACTGATGCGTGGCCGCAGCGCGGGTGTAGCGCTGCTATCGCGCGATTTTTATTTACATAGATTTACGAAGTAGCGCGGCCGCAGCACTGCAGACGCGCTGCTGCCGCGCGGCTCTTTGCGGCTAATTTGAAGGCGCCCCAAGATCTACCAGTACATTTCGCAGTAATAAGCTTAAATTGTTGCCAATGGTGACTTACTATTAAAGACATAAGAAGACGTACAAAGTAATTGCTGATATCACACTATCTTTACTAGGAAAAGAATACAGCAATTAAGGTTAAGCCAGTCTTGAAGCCCAAGAAGAGACTAAATTATTGATGGTGGTATCCAATAACTACTGATAACTCTAACGCCAAACAGCTCAGAGCAGCAAACATTAATCCCAAAGGAAAATAAAAATTTTTTAGGTTAAATAATCAGTACAAATGAGGAAATAAATATAATCAATGTTCAAAGTAACGGTTTATTGTAAATTTGATCCTTTCGCCTGTGACATTGCAACAACTCTTTCTGTTATCCACGGTTTGTTGTACATAGTCTAGACATTCTTTGTTCTGTTACAACTTTTAAAAATAAATACACAAGCAAAAACTATAAGATAGATTTGAAGCAACTTGAACCGCTGAACAAAACTCTAACTAGAGTTTCACGACACATTTCATAAAAGAAATTAAATAGTTTTTAAATTTATGAACCCTGAGCTGCACTCGTAAAACCTATATCAAGACTTGCAAAAATGTATAACACTGTACATCAGAATTCAGTTAAATTTAAACTTTTGTTAATAAAGCCATTTGCAACGGTTGCATTTTAGCAAAGGGACGTCGCAACCTTTTATCTCGAAGCCATCAATATTAATTCATGAAAGACCGTTTTTTTTTTTGGTGTCGGGTTGGAAAATCCTCATGGAGTCCCTTTGCCTTGGGGGGAAAGGACGAAGGGGACTGTCAGACTCTTACTGACTAAAAACCAACCCGTGCTCCTCATCATCCCCTGTGTTGGAGGGTAGGGTTTCACCGAAGCATTCCTCGCTACCCCCCGACGGGTATTGGCTCGCCAGATGGACAGGCGGGCCCCGAACAAAACCCCCTTGGCAGCGGATTAAGGTGTTGGGCTCCGCCGCCATAACACCCAGCGGCCGAAGAGGATAGGGAGGGCGGCAACGCAACACCGCATCTCCTCTTCCTCTGCGGCCCCACCGCGACGCAACGATGGTGCGCCCCCATTTGGTCACGGGAGATAGGGCGCGCGGCAACGCAACACCGACACGCCTCTCCTCCTGCGACCGCACCCGACTGCGAGGGACAGACGGAACTGTCCCCCGCACCTATGGACGTATCCTACGCAGGCCTCACGCAAGACCACGTGGAGCGTCCCCTCCCGGGATCCCGCTTAGCTTCACCATGGGTGAAAATCAAATCCACGGTTACTAAGCCCCCCACAACGACAAGGTGGAGATCCCAGGGGGGGGATTCTTGTAAGACCGTGACATCTTGATTAATGTTTAAAAACAAAGTTGACATTTTATTTCAGTTGCAGAAAAGGGAAGCGAAAGCAACTACCATTTTTCAATTCGTAAGAGACAATTTTATGAAAACTGTTGAAATGTGTTTTCAACAATTTCATATGAAAACCAGCTGTTTCTGCTAATTACTTTTCTGCAGTTGCCTAAATGACGTGCTTAATCAGGCTTTTGAGTTTTGCTTATTTTAGCTGATCTCAAAGGAAATGTTATGATACATTTGTTTGCTTCGTGCATTTTAGAACTCATAGTTACTGTAACGTAATTATAACAAAAAATATATTAGATTTTTACAATATCAAGAACACGCATTGATTAGTTAATAAATAACTGTATATAAATAAAACACAAATTCACAATAAGTATTATTTTTTAATCATTTAAGAATAATTGTACCAAGACACTACCCTATTAACCGCCGACCAAAAAACATAAGACATAAATTATGGTTATGCCTTCTGAAATGGTGATTATCTGAGAATGGGTTGTTAAGATCTAAAGTATTGAAACTATGTTTAGGTTTACTCACTCACTTTATTTCCGTAATGAATTTGTATGCTGTTTGGCACAGAGGATATTACCACGATCGATACATAGGGTTTTTGGCACCGTACTTAATTAGAATTAAATATGTTTTATCAATATCTTTTTGCATTTGTACCTACAATGCTGCATTTTTTATACTTTCGTATTTTTAACCGACTTCAAACAAAAAGAAGGAGGAGGTTCTCAATTCGGCCGGTATATTTTTTTTTCGATGCATGTACAACGATTTCGCCTAGGTTTCTGAACCGATTTACGTAATTCTTTTTTTGTTTGATGCGCAATAGTTTCGAATTGGTCCCATAAAAATTTGATTCATGTAGGCTCAGTACTTTTTATTTTATGAGCATTTTTTAATCTATTTTCACCTATCCTTAAGGCTGAAATTCCTATAAATAATAATTGTGATGGCTGGTGTTATGTCAAATTGTCATCACTACGGTCACTAAGGACTACTGACGTCTACATTTTATGCGTCTACACGACAAACTGGCCGGTCGTCAAACATAATAATTAGCATAAAGGTTTGAAGACTATTTCATTATTTGGAAATGACAGTTTTAAGTTAGATGACGTAAGCACTCTGTCAAGTGTTCGCTAAATTCACCACTAATTGATAACACGGCGATGACCTTGCTGATAATACATCCGCTTTACGTTCTGAAGGCGTGGGTTCAAATCCCAATCAAAACAGTTAGTCGATTTAGGATTTTATGAAATTTGGAAAATGTTTATGAATATTTGGCAATTTTTTTTTCTTAGGTAAACTTTAAATAAACTAAAGTATAATTGGTCTATAAGTAGGATTAACATTATAATGTACAATAAAATAAAACTAATTATATAACTAAACTATCCTAAACTATAAAAAAGCAAACATATGAAAAGAAAAGTAAATAAAATATAATAAAAAAATAAACTCCTCCGCAACGCTGTCGAGCGGTAGCGTGCCCAGAAGGCTGGCAGCATTGCCACGTTGAATGGCAATGCTTATTCTCGCAGCGAGATATAAACCAGCCCTCTGGTCACGGGAAGCATCGATCAGCCTTCTGGCAATTTCTTTGTATAATGCGCGTGCAGTAGGGCCCCATGGCCCCAGCGTTTCGACCCCAAACGGCTCAAAAACGTAATTAGCAGCCAGGTGTCCGTATTTGCGCCGTTTGAGGGTTTCCGCCGATGCAGCAGCAGCGCCAGCATCATCAAAATATTATTTAAATATTTCGAATAGAAATTAGAAAATTCTAGAACCTTAAAAAAGGAATGGACAGACTGCCTCGTTAATCTAGCGGCATATATGTGCGCGTGGGATTGGGAGGTCTCGGGTTCAATTCCCGGGTCGGGCAAAGTGTTATTGGGTTTTTCCGTAAGGAACTTCTCAGTAGCAGCACGGAGTCTGGTAATGTGCCCAGTACGGCAATAGGCTCGCCCCCTATTACGTGGGACCAAAAAATTCATGGGAAATGTGGGTGTAATATTACATCTCTGCATACTCCTTTGGGGATATAGGCGTGAGTCTATAAAAAAAATATGTCAGACATCGGGTGTTGGGTTTTGTATACGTATTTAAATTGGATGACAATAAAAAGTTATTATGACATAGAACTGCTCTGATGATGGAATCGAAGGGTGGCCAAAGGAATAATATAGGAACTCAGTAATTCATTGACAAAATTTCGTAGAGTTTGGGCTCGTTCTCGTCCGATGAAGGAGTCAGAAGGTGGCGATACGAACTCAGTAATTACAAAAATCTATTTGAATTGCACAGTGATGATAATGGTGACTTCAAAGACGTAAATCATGCGGTAATGCCATGATTTGTCGATTATTAATGAGACCAAGTCTATTAGCTCTCTGCTCAAAAGACTCATTCGCTAGACGCTCTTGGCTCTTACCTGATTTATAATGGTGCATCAGCAGAAATATTAAATTACGTGTGGTTATTCTGATGAAGCGCTGAAAAAAGTCTATTTTCCATTTTGTGACCGAATAATTGATAGGGACTCTTAACAATATACTCACATGCTTCATTTTTTTTACTTGTGGTTTTGTTTGTGAAATTCTCTATAAATTTATTATATATTTCTTCCTATGCTTTTTTCAATTTTATTATTGTACTTGTTGGACCTCGAATCCCATATCGCTGGACGGCTTTCAACCTCATCGATAATTTCTAAAACCTGATTTGCGTTAATGTTAAGACTTGTACAAAAAAATACGTGCGCGCAGTCACTAGTCGATCAATGAACTGATGCGTGGCCGCAGCGCGGGTGTAGCGCTGCTATCGCGCGATTTTTATTTACATAGATTTACAAAGTAGCGCGGCCGCAGCACTGCAGACGCGCTGCTGCCGCGCGGCTCTTTGCGGCTAATTTGAAGGCGCCCCAAGATCTACCAGTACATTTCGCAGTAATAAGCTTAAATTGTTGCCAATGGTGACTTACTATTAAAGACATAAGAAGACGTACAAAGTAATTGCTGATATCACACTTTCTTTACTAGGAAAAGAATACAGCAATTAAGGTTAAGCCAGTCTTGAAGCCCAAGAAGAGACTAAATTATTGATGGTGGTATCCAATAACGACTGATAACTCTAACGCCAAACAGCTCAGAGCAGCAAACATTAATCCCAAAGGAAAATAAAAAATTTTTAGGTTAAATAATCAGTACAAATGAGGAAATAAATATAATCAATGTTCAAAGTAACGGTTTATTGTAAATTTGATCCTTTCGCCTGTGACATTGCAACAACTCTTTCTGTTATCCACGGTTTGTTGTACATAGTCTAGATATTCTTTGTTCTGTTACAACTTTTAAAAATAAATACACAAGCAAAAACTATAAGATAGATTTGAAGCAACTTGAACCGCTGAACAAAACTCTAACTAGAGTTTCACGACACATTTCATAAAAGAAATTAAATAGTTTTTAAATTTATGAACCCTGAGCTGCACTCGTAAAACCTATATCAAGCTTGCAAAAATGTATAACACTGTACATCAGAATTCAGTTAAATTTAAACTTTTGTTAATAAAGCCATTTGCAACGGTTGCATTTTAGCAAAGGGACGTCGTAACCTTTTATCTCGAAGCCATCAATATTAATTCATGAAAGACCGTTTTTTTTTTTGGTGTCGGGTTGGAAAATCCTCATGGAGTCCCTTTGCCCTGGGGGGAAAGGACGAAGGGGACTGTCAGACTCTTACTGACTAAAAACCAACCCGTGCTCCTCATCATCCCCTGTGTTGGAGGGTAGGGTTTCACCGAAGCATTCCTCGCTACCCCCCGACGGGTATTGGCTCGCCAGATGGACAGGCGGGCCCCGAACAAAACCCCCTTGGCAGCGGATTAAGGTGTTGGGCTCCGCCGCCATAACACCCAGCGGCCGAAGAGGATAGGGAGGGCGGCAACGCAACACCGCATCTCCTCTTCCTCTGCGGCCCCACCGCGACGCAACGATGGTGCGCCCCCATTTGGTCACGGGAGATAGGGCGCGCGGCAACGCAACACCGACACGCCTCTCCTCCTGCGACCGCACCCGACTGCGAGGGACAGACGGAACTGTCCCCCGCACCTATGGACGTATCCTACGCAGGCCTCACGCAAGACCACGTGGAGCGTCCCCTCCCGGGATCCCGCTTAGCTTCACCATGGGTGAAAATCAAATCCACGGTTACTAAGCCCCCCACAACGACAAGGTGGAGATCCCAGGGGGGGGATTCTTGTAAGACCGTGACATCTTGATTAATGTTTAAAAACAAAGTTGACATTTTATTTCAGTTGCAGAAAAGGGAAGCGAAAGCAACTACCATTTTTCAATTCGTAAGAGACAATTTTATGAAAACTGTTGAAATGTGTTTTCAACAATTTCATATGAAAACCAGCTGTTTCTGCTAATTACTTTTCTGCAGTTGCCTAAATGACGTGCTTAATCAGGCTTTTGAGTTTTGCTTATTTTAGCTGATCTCAAAGGAAATGTTATGATACATTTGTTTGCTTCGTGCATTTTAGAACTCATAGTTACTGTAACGTAATTATAACAAAAAATATATTAGATTTTTACAATATCAAGAACACGCATTGATTAGTTAATAAATAACTGTATATAAATAAAACACAAATTCACAATAAGTATTATTTTTTAATCATTTAAGAATAATTGTACCAAGACACTACCCTATTAACCGCCGACCAAAAAACATAAGACATAAATTATGGTTATGCCTTCTGAGATGGTGATTATCTGAGAATGGGTTGTTAAGATCTAAAGTATTGAAACTATGTTTAGGTTTACTCACTCACTTTATTTCCGTAATGAATTTGTATGCTGTTTGGCACAGAGGATATTACCACGATCGATACATAGGGTTTTTGGCACCGTACTTACTTAGAATTAAATATGTTTTATCAATATCTTTTTGCATTTGTACCTACAATGCTGCATTTTTTATACTTTCGTATTTTTAACCGACTTCAAACAAAAAGAAGGAGGAGGTTCTCAATTCGGCCGGTATATTTTTTTTTCGATGCATGTACAACGATTTCGCCTAGGTTTCTGAACCGATTTACGTAATTCTTTTTTTGTTTGATGCGCAATAGTTTCGAATTGGTCCCATAAAAATTTGATTCATGTAGGCTCAGTACTTTTTATTTTATGAGCATTTTTTAATCTATTTTCACCTATCCTTAAGGCTGAAATTCCTATAAATAATAATTGTGATGGCTGGTGTTATGTCAAATTGTCATCACTACGGTCACTAAGGACTACTGACGTCTACATTTTATGCGTCTACACGACAAACTGGCCGGTCGTCAAACATAATAATTAGCATAAAGGTTTGAAGACTATTTCATTATTTGGAAATGACAGTTTTAAGTTAGATGACGTAAGCACTCTGTCAAGTGTTCGCTAAATTCGCCACTAATTGATAACACGGCGATGACCTTGCTGATAATACATCCGCTTTAC
This sequence comes from Euclidia mi, assembly GCA_944739405.2. Taxonomy (NCBI): domain Eukaryota; kingdom Metazoa; phylum Arthropoda; class Insecta; order Lepidoptera; family Erebidae; genus Euclidia; species Euclidia mi. The sequence goes on along the minus strand of CALYKY020000006.1, from coordinate 210,648 downwards.
GTTCTGAAGGCGTGGGTTCAAATCCCAATCAAAACAGTTAGTCGATTTAGGATTTTATGAAATTTGGAAAATGTTTATGAATATTTGGCAATTTTTTTTTTCTTAGGTAAACTTTAAATAAACTAAAGTATAATTGGTCTATAAGTAGGATTAACATTATAATGTACAATAAAATAAAACTAATTATATAACTAAACTATCCTAAACTATAAAAAAGCAAACATATGAAAAGAAAAGTAAATAAAATATAATAAAAAAATAAACTCCTCCGCAACGCTGTCGAGCGGTAGCGTGCCCAGAAGGCTGGCAGCATTGCCACGTTGAATGGCAATGCTTATTCTCGCAGCGAGATATAAACCAGCCCTCTGGTCACGGGAAGCATCGATCAGCCTTCTGGCAATTTCTTTGTATAATGCGCGTGCAGTAGGGCCCCATGGCCCCAGCGTTTCGACCCCAAACGGCTCAAAAACGTAATTAGCAGCCAGGTGTCCGTATTTGCGCCGTTTGAGGGTTTCCGCCGATGCAGCAGCAGCGCCAGCATCATCAAAATATTATTTAAATATTTCAAATAGAAATTAGAAAATTCTAGAACCTTAAAAAAGGAATGGACAGACTGCCTCGTTAATCTAGCGGCATATATGTGCGCGTGGGATTGGGAGGTCTCGGGTTCAATTCCCGGGTCGGGCAAAGTGTTATTGGGTTTTTCCGTAAGGAACTTCTCAGTAGCAGCACGGAGTCTGGTAATGTGCCCAGTACGGCAATAGGCTCGCCCCCTATTACGTGGGACCAAAAAATTCATGGGAAATGTGGGTGTAATATTACATCTCTGCATACTCCTTTGGGGATATAGGCGTGAGTCTATAAAAAAAATATGTCAGACATCGGGTGTTGGGTTTTGTATACGTATTTAAATTGGATGACAATAAAAAGTTATTATGACATAGAACTGCTCTGATGATGGAATCGAAGGGTGGCCAAAGGAATAATATAGGAACTCAGTAATTAATTGACAAAATTTCGTAGAGTTTGGGCTCGTTCTCGTCCGATGAAGGAGTCAGAAGGTGGCGATACGAACTCAGTAATTACAAAAATCTATTTGAATTGCACAGTGATGATAATGGTGACTTCAAAGACGTAAATCATGCGGTAATGCCATGATTTGTCGATTATTAATGAGACCAAGTCTATTAGCTCTCTGCTCAAAAGACTCATTCGCTAGACGCTCTTGGCTCTTACCTGATTTATAATGGTGCATCAGCAGAAATATTAAATTACGTGTGGTTATTCTGATGAAGCGCTGAAAAAAGTCTATTTTCCATTTTGTGACCGAATAATTGATAGGGACTCTTAACAATATACTCACATGCTTCATTTTTTTTACTTGTGGTTTTGTTTGTGAAATTCTCTATAAATTTATTATATATTTCTTCCTATGCTTTTTTCAATTTTATTATTGTACTTGTTGGACCTCGAATCCCATATCGCTGGACGGCTTTCAACCTCATCGATAATTTCTAAAACCTGATTTGCGTTAATGTTAAGACTTGTACAAAAAAATACGTGCGCGCAGTCACTAGTCGATCAATGAACTGATGCGTGGCCGCAGCGCGGGTGTAGCGCTGCTATCGCGCGATTTTTATTTACATAGATTTACAAAGTAGCGCGGCCGCAGCACTGCAGACGCGCTGCTGCCGCGCGGCTCTTTGCGGCTAATTTGAAGGCGCCCCAAGATCTACCAGTACATTTCGCAGTAATAAGCTTAAATTGTTGCCAATGGTGACTTACTATTAAAGACATAAGAAGACGTACAAAGTAATTGCTGATATCACACTTTCTTTACTAGGAAAAGAATACAGCAATTAAGGTTAAGCCAGTCTTGAAGCCCAAGAAGAGACTAAATTATTGATGGTGGTATCCAATAACGACTGATAACTCTAACGCCAAACAGCTCAGAGCAGCAAACATTAATCCCAAAGGAAAATAAAAAATTTTTAGGTTAAATAATCAGTACAAATGAGGAAATAAATATAATCAATGTTCAAAGTAACGGTTTATTGTAAATTTGATCCTTTCGCCTGTGACATTGCAACAACTCTTTCTGTTATCCACGGTTTGTTGTACATAGTCTAGATATTCTTTGTTCTGTTACAACTTTTAAAAATAAATACACAAGCAAAAACTATAAGATAGATTTGAAGCAACTTGAACCGCTGAACAAAACTCTAACTAGAGTTTCACGACACATTTCATAAAAGAAATTAAATAGTTTTTAAATTTATGAACCCTGAGCTGCACTCGTAAAACCTATATCAAGCTTGCAAAAATGTATAACACTGTACATCAGAATTCAGTTAAATTTAAACTTTTGTTAATAAAGCCATTTGCAACGGTTGCATTTTAGCAAAGGGACGTCGTAACCTTTTATCTCGAAGCCATCAATATTAATTCATGAAAGACCGTTTTTTTTTTTGGTGTCGGGTTGGAAAATCCTCATGGAGTCCCTTTGCCCTGGGGGGAAAGGACGAAGGGGACTGTCAGACTCTTACTGACTAAAAACCAACCCGTGCTCCTCATCATCCCCTGTGTTGGAGGGTAGGGTTTCACCGAAGCATTCCTCGCTACCCCCCGACGGGTATTGGCTCGCCAGATGGACAGGCGGGCCCCGAACAAAACCCCCTTGGCAGCGGATTAAGGTGTTGGGCTCCGCCGCCATAACACCCAGCGGCCGAAGAGGATAGGGAGGGCGGCAACGCAACACCGCATCTCCTCTTCCTCTGCGGCCCCACCGCGACGCAACGATGGTGCGCCCCCATTTGGTCACGGGAGATAGGGCGCGCGGCAACGCAACACCGACACGCCTCTCCTCCTGCGACCGCACCCGACTGCGAGGGATAGACGGAACTGTCCCCCGCACCTATGGACGTATCCTACGCAGGCCTCACGCAAGACCACGTGGAGCGTCCCCTCCCGGGATCCCGCTTAGCTTCACCATGGGTGAAAATCAAATCCACGGTTACTAAGCCCCCCACAACGACAAGGTGGAGATCCCAGGGGGGGGATTCTTGTAAGACCGTGACATCTTGATTAATGTTTAAAAACAAAGTTGACATTTTATTTCAGTTGCAGAAAAGGGAAGCGAAAGCAACTACCATTTTTCAATTCGTAAGAGACAATTTTATGAAAACTGTTGAAATGTGTTTTCAACAATTTCATATGAAAACCAGCTGTTTCTGCTAATTACTTTTCTGCAGTTGCCTAAATGACGTGCTTAATCAGGCTTTTGAGTTTTGCTTATTTTAGCTGATCTCAAAGGAAATGTTATGATACATTTGTTTGCTTCGTGCATTTTAGAACTCATAGTTACTGTAACGTAATTATAACAAAAAATATATTAGATTTTTACAATATCAAGAACACGCATTGATTAGTTAATAAATAACTGTATATAAATAAAACACAAATTCACAATAAGTATTATTTTTTAATCATTTAAGAATAATTGTACCAAGACACTACCCTATTAACCGCCGACCAAAAAACATAAGACATAAATTATGGTTATGCCTTCTGAAATGGTGATTATCTGAGAATGGGTTGTTAAGATCTAAAGTATTGAAACTATGTTTAGGTTTACTCACTCACTTTATTTCCGTAATGAATTTGTATGCTGTTTGGCACAGAGGATATTACCACGATCGATACATAGGGTTTTTGGCACCGTACTTACTTAGAATTAAATATGTTTTATCAATATCTTTTTGCATTTGTACCTACAATGCTGCATTTTTTATACTTTCGTATTTTTAACCGACTTCAAACAAAAAGAAGGAGGAGGTTCTCAATTCGGCCGGTATATTTTTTTTTCGATGCATGTACAACGATTTCGCCTAGGTTTCTGAACCGATTTACGTAATTCTTTTTTTGTTTGATGCGCAATAGTTTCGAATTGGTCCCATAAAAATTTGATTCATGTAGGCTCAGTACTTTTTATTTTATGAGCATTTTTTAATCTATTTTCACCTATCCTTAAGGCTGAAATTCCTATAAATAATAATTGTGATGGCTGGTGTTATGTCAAATTGTCATCACTACGGTCACTAAGGACTACTGACGTCTACATTTTATGCGTCTACACGACAAACTGGCCGGTCGTCAAACATAATAATTAGCATAAAGGTTTGAAGACTATTTCATTATTTGGAAATGACAGTTTTAAGTTAGATGACGTAAGCACTCTGTCAAGTGTTCGCTAAATTCGCCACTAATTGATAACACGGCGATGACCTTGCTGATAATACATCCGCTTTACGTTCTGAAGGCGTGGGTTCAAATCCCAATCAAAACAGTTAGTCGATTTAGGATTTTATGAAATTTGGAAAATGTTTATGAATATTTGGCAATTTTTTTTTTCTTAGGTAAACTTTAAATAAACTAAAGTATAATTGGTCTATAAGTAGGATTAACATTATAATGTACAATAAAATAAAACTAATTATATAACTAAACTATCCTAAACTATAAAAAAGCAAACATATGAAAAGAAAAGTAAATAAAATATAATAAAAAAATAAACTCCTCCGCAACGCTGTCGAGCGGTAGCGTGCCCAGAAGGCTGGCAGCATTGCCACGTTGAATGGCAATGCTTATTCTCGCAGCGAGATATAAACCAGCCCTCTGGTCACGGGAAGCATCGATCAGCCTTCTGGCAATTTCTTTGTATAATGCGCGTGCAGTAGGGACCCATGGCCCCAGCGTTTCGACCCCAAACGGCTCAAAAACGTAATTAGCAGCCAGGTGTCCGTATTTGCGCCGTTTGAGGGTTTCCGCCGATGCAGCAGCAGCGCCAGCATCATCAAAATATTATTTAAATATTTCGAATAGAAATTAGAAAATTCTAGAACCTTAAAAAAGGAATGGACAGACTGCCTCGTTAATCTAGCGGTATATATGTGCGCGTGGGATTGGGAGGTCTCGGGTTCAATTCCCGGGTCGGGCAAAGTGTTATTGGGTTTTTCCGTAAGGAACTTCTCAGTAGCAGCACGGAGTCTGGTAATGTGCCCAGTACGGCAATAGGCTCGCCCCCTATTACGTGGGACCAAAAAATTCATGGGAAATGTGGGTGTAATATTACATCTCTGCATACTCCTTTGGGGATATAGGCGTGAGTCTATAAAAAAAATATGTCAGACATCGGGTGTTGGGTTTTGTATACGTATTTAAATTGGATGACAATAAAAAGTTATTATGACATAGAGCTGCTCTGATGATGGAATCGAAGGGTGGCCAAAGGAATAATATAGGAACTCAGTAATTAATTGACAAAATTTCGTAGAGTTTGGGCTCGTTCTCGTCCGATGAAGGAGTCAGAAGGTGGCGATACGAACTCAGTAATTACAAAAATCTATTTGAATTGCACAGTGATGATAATGGTGACTTCAAAGACGTAAATCATGCGGTAATGCCATGATTTGTCGATTATTAATGAGACCAAGTCTATTAGCTCTCTGCTCAAAAGACTCATTCGCTAGACGCTCTTGGCTCTTACCGACTCTAGAATTATACTGTTTAAGAGTTTCTGGACGTTAACGTGATTTCACATATGCTTTCCTGGGCAACAAACGTTTTTCAGGATCTTTTATAGTCTCACAAGAACGTAAAACTGTGTCCCGAAGAGCATTTTTACAGAGTCTATATTTTAAGGCGCGCAGCACCTTTTGTAGGTCTACCTATAACTAGTTGACAATACAACAATAGGTTCACTAAAAAGTATTAAATAAAAATAACTTCGTTAAAAACAACCGACTTCAAAAACGAAAAAGTGAAAAATAATAAAGATTTAACATTAATTAAATACTTCCTATTATTTATATGTGCTGTTTACTAATTGGTTTGAAGTCGGTGCCAAATCAAATTTCAAAAGCCTTTAAATTAAAGAAGGCATTTCATAATTCACATGAATTCACATTCTGTTCAATACATTTCCGTATAATTTTTTTTCATTATTCTTCGTATTAACTGAAGCTGCTTATAAAATTAAGATCAAATTGCTCTTTATTAGGTTTATTTATGCATCTTTATCTTTATAGTAGTAATTTCTTTGTATTAATTTGCTCGTATTCATTTCAGTGATTAAAATATTATTATTTGTTTAAGGCTTGGCACCGACTTCAAACCTATTAGTAAATAGCCCATATAAATAATAGGTAGTATTTAATTAATGTTAAATCTTTATTATTTTTCACTTTTTCGTTTTTGAAGTCGGTTGTTTTTAACGAAGTTATTTTTATGATTGTATCACTTTATTTGTTTCAGTAAACAGTCAGAATAATTTTGGGCATTAAACATAATGCACTGCAAATTAATAAAAGAGGACATAATACATTTGCTCAAATGATTCACGATCCTCTTCACATTTGCCACCACCAACTAGCATTTCAGCATACCCCAACGTCCATTCATCGGTGTCATATATTGTGCTAACATCTTGAGACAGAAAAGAAATCGCTGCAGGGCCCAGCGGATATATGCTGACATTAATCTATCTATCTTTGACCATTAATCTATCTTCGTGCTTCGAGTATTCTCTAAGGATAGTTAAGGTGACGCTATTTGTCATAAAGAAGAAGTATAAAGATTTTATCTAAGCGGAGAGTAAATATATTTTTTAATGGACCCTTTGAGCTTGCATGTTAAAATATTGCACAGATATTATTTTTGTTAATTTTACATTCATCTCAAATTGTCTTTCTGGATATTATACCACGTATTTTTTTGCATCTCATATTTCTAACCGTTGTCTAAACTGAGCACTGTACGCTGCAATGAACGATTTGAAACTGAAGTCAATAATATTAATCGCTTTAAGAGAAAAGTAAAACATAATGAGATTATGAGATATCCTACTAATATAATAAATGCCAAAGTGTGTATATATGTTCCGTTTTCATGTCAAAACTTGCTTAGCTGAACCTGATAATTGTAGCCTGACACATGACATATATATTAGATTTTGTAGACATAGGCTAGATGTTGTTGCGAAAATAAAACTTAAAGGCGATGAAATCGGGAGTCTTAAGTTAACACAGCTAAATTTTTATTATTCAGAGATTCAAATGTGGTTTTCAATTTGATTACTTGATAAATATAATGTTACCTTATATAATAATGCTTATAAAGCCGTGCGACCCAGCTTGTATGTAATACATTACGGTATGAAAGAGCTGTAATAGTTTACGAAGATGTGTGAACATTTTTTTCGGGCCGTGTTAAGTAGCCGGCTCACGTTAGCTGTTGAAGGGCTGTTCTGAGTAATAGTTCAATTTATAAACATGGCTATAATTATATTGTTGAATCGAATCTCATAAAAATATATTAAGACTAGCTTCCGCCTGCGGCACCTCTCGCGTGAATGCCGATTGTCACAGCATAATGTATTGTCTTTTGTTGTTCTCCTGTCTAGCTTTATTTAGCGTGAATATCGGTTATCGTAGCAAAAGCTAGTATAGTATGTCTTTTTGGTGTCTAGCGTTATTACTGCAGAGTTACATCTAAATCAGTTCAGCAGTATTTATAAAAGCCATCCATTTGTCCACACAAAACTTTGCGTTTATTATAGTAGGATGTAGAATGTAGCTGCAGTAAGATAAAAGACAATATTAGTTCCATAAGTTGTTATAATAATAAAATTATTAATAGACAACTTAGTTTAAAAAATATAATTAACTTACCCTTTTAAAGCAAAGATGAACCAAAAATATGCTTATAAATTTGCTTTATAAAAATGCTAGTGCGTTTAATAAAGATGGAAGTAACTTAAGTGAAATAGTAAGTTATTTTATTTATTTATAGTCTCACGCCTGTATCCCCGAAGGGGTAGGCAGAGGTGTAAATATTACACCCACAGTTCGCCATGAATTTTCAGGTCCCACGTAATAGGGGGCGAGTCTATTGCCGTTACCGGGCACATCACCAGACACCGGGCTGCTACTGAGTATTCAGAAAAACCGCTACGACGTCACAACCCAGTAACACTTTTGCCCGACCCGGGAATCGAACCCGGACCTCCGATCAGCAGTCGCATACGCTATCCACTGGACCACGGAGGCAGTAGTAAGATAGAAAGATATATTTTCAGGAAAGCTAGCTTTCTTACAAATGAGATGAAAAGCTACATTTAAACTTATTTTATCGCTGAATATGTCTTATAATATAATTATTACGGTGTTTATTTTGAAATATGTGTTTTTACCCAATTACGGCAAAGCCAAAAGGAAGGGTAATGCTTTTTAAGTAATTATTCTAGTAATAAAGAATAATTAATGGGTGCATAATACACCTCTGCCTACCTCTTCGGGGATTAAAGGCGTGAAGTTATGTTATGTTAAATAAATAATAAAAACATAATAAATATATGAGGCCTATGCATAGCTGTGGTACAGTATATAGGACAGATAATGATTATGACGAAATATATGCATGTCATGGTCATTGATTTGTCTTATAATCTTTACTCTAAACTAAACAAAGACATGATCTGAATATGTATAATTCTTCTTTGTGTGCGTATTACACTTTCTTCATCGATAATATGAATGATTATATATTATTTGCGTAAATGAGAGATCCGACAGAAGGCTCTGTATATAGTCGATCTGTAGAATATAACACTCTAACTTACAGTACCAAGGCAAGGGGATAAAAACATTGTTGAGCATATTAGCAAGCCAATTCATGCTTAAAAATGAGCAGCGAAATTATAACGGAATGGTTATACAAGGACAATAAAGTCCTCACAGTAGCAATTATGAAACAAAGGATGGCAAGACGAAATCTCTAATGTTCGGCTCTGTGTTTCAAACAATATGTTTAGTAATTCAACTGGAAATTCCCGTGTACATGCTCTTAAGAGCCTGAAGTCCTGTCAGTTAGAGTTTGCAACGGGTATGCAACTGGTTATTTATGGATGAGCAGTTTAGTATTGTGTACCAAGTTTTGTTATGAGATAATGCACTTGTGTGAAAACAGTGTTTAACAACTTCATGTGTCCCTAGTTATGCATTTTGCCAAGCAGATCCGCGTAGAAATGAGATGTCTTTGTTTATAAATATTTTCAGGAAGCTGACGTTTTATTCTAAAATAGTTCAATTAGAACATTAAATGTAACTATTTTAAATCAGAATTTGAATGAGTCAGACAACAGGTATAGAATACAGTTTCCCATAATAAATATAAATAATCATGTATTTCACACAATAAAACAGTTGACTCCAAAATGCTAAACATCACCATGTCTGCAATAATTCATAGTTAATGAAATCTACATTAAATTGTTCTATAAATTAGATACCTATAATGTATAATGTGTAAAACTTATGTAGATATATAAAAAAATACGTTAGTTTGTCAAGCTAAATATGCTGAGTCTAAGCCATATTGCATTGCCTCTGCGTTATTTCATTGAAAAATAATCGGGCGTTCTTCGCAATAACAAGGGTAAAAACACCAATTTCAAATTCAAAGAACGTCTTAAACCCGTAAAATTTTACGCTTATATAATTGTTAATAATTAATGCATCTGGCACATTAATTAGGGTCGAGAACAATTTACGTCATAATAAAATAACAAAGTAACCTCTCGAAAAAAATGTTCAAAATTCCATTAAAACTGTCGTTTGTAAGAGTACAACAAACAGAATTATATTATTCACAGTTGAATCGTAAATTTTATAACTTCCATTCGTTTTAGCGAGAAATAAAATTTGAACTTCTTTACAACATTCATCAAGCCGTCAGAAGCAAAGCTTTTGAATAATAAAAATCTTTGCTCGGAGCCACACAGTAGAGCTTCCATAGCCGAGACATACTTCCCCTCACGAGTTTTTATAACTTTATTATAAAAGACGAGAAGTAATTCCTTACATTTATTATTATTGCCGAAATCCCATCTATCATGTCAGGTATCCGTGATAAATATCAATAACGAGCCTTGTAGAATTTGTTCCTGTGCTTTTTTGTTGAGTGAAGTGAAATATGTTGTCATATTTTACCGCCGCCTCACTTTTTATGTTCGATATTAATGCGAAAACAATTTTGAATTCCTGTATTTGCCAGTGGTTTTTATGACGGTGGGAATATAGTGTACTACTAGTACTCGATTGGATTATATTTTCTGTGAATGTTTTTCATTCATGTTAGAAACGTTTATGTTTTACTGTTTAGTTTCAGCATATTCAGTGAGCTATTAGTATACAATAAATACAGGGAAAAATATCATCTGTGAAGTTATATTTCTTAACGTAATTAAAGTTCTTTTAAAATTACTAATTAATTTTCATTAAAATAAACTACCCACTGAAAACTAATATTGCTAATTTATTACTATAGATATTTCCAAACATCTGTCTGTATTTTTATTATGTGAGATGATTTCGATGCTGTCTGACTGACAGACAACGAAAAGCCAATACTATCTGGCGCATGAAGCTAAAATTTGGCATGTATGTTCCTTTGGGACCGTAGGGGTACACTAAGGAAGAATTTCCCGAAATTTTGCATGGTTCGGGAATAAATAGTTAAATTAAAATGTACAGGCATAGCTACGGGCATCCGACATTTGGTGCAATATATGTTTCACCCAAATTGATTTGTCTAAGTAACCAAATGTTATGGGTACTTATTGATCGCTGTAGTAGCCCTTATTTATTGAAAAAGGTATCCAGCGTGAGCCACGTGGAAAGTCTTACCTAAAGAAAATTCCGCATCAGTATTTTTCCTTTTTGTAACAACGACAATGGGCAATCAAATTATCATTCTAGGTATTTAAAAGTCGTAATATCTGCCCACACATCTTAGAGAATACGCAAATATAAACAGAAGCGTTTCTTTTGAATATTTTTATAGGTTCACGCCTGTATTTCCGAAGGGGTAGGCAGAGGTGTAATATTACACCCACATTTCGCCATGAATTTTTAGGTCCCACGTAATAGGGGGCGAGCCTATTGTCGTTACCGAGCATATCACCAGACTCCGTGTTGCTACTGAGAATTCGGAAACATCCAGTAACACTTTTGCCCGACCCGGGAATCAAACGCGGGACCTCCGATCAGCAGTCGCATACGCCATCGACTTACCACGGAGGCAGTCTTTTTTGAATATTTAGAAATAGTAATTGCCTATGTGTTCACTTTTATGAATTAATAGCCTAGTAGAGATACCAACTGACTGCCATGCAGTAGGTTCGAATTCACATACATCACAGAGCACATTAAACCATCGGTCTCGGCTGTCATGAAGATTTTCGCATGCGTTACGGGGATTCAGTACCCTCAACTAAACTGAAACCACGTTCTATGCCATGGATTATCGCTATTCTTTTGGGTTGCGGAGGTCAGACGCCGACGGTTTTGGCGAAAAGCTGATATTCCTTCATATCTGGTTAGACTTCAAGGCATAAACCTTGGATCTTCTCTCTTGGATCGATTTTGTTACAGATTATTTATTTCATTAGTTCAATTTGTCATCAATAACATACATGAGATATTTTTTTTTGATGTCAAAGATTGTTTTATATATAATGTTATTCATGTACCTAGTTGAGCTACACTAAAAAGGTGAATTGCAAATATCAAAAAATACACACATATTGAAGTAACTTAAAGACCGTTGAAATATTTTTCATTTTACATTATATTTCTAATATCAACATTTACATGAATCTCCACGATTCTCAATCACCAATCTATCTGGTTCCAAATCGAATCACATTGAGACATCAAATACATCAATCACTTTTAGACGAAGTTTAGTAGTTACACCGGTTGGGTAAACTATTCGAGACGGTTCAATTACCAAGCATAAGTAGCAATAAACCGATGAGCGCAGTTTGTGCATTGCAGATCAGATTCACTGACTGGAAATTGCAATTTCAGACACGATGGAAATAATGAATTTGCTCACGAAATGAATACCCGTTCGCTGGCTTCGTCTTTAGATGAAAAAGGCAACCAGGTATTGCAATATAGGATCTTTTGAGGTTTATTGAAATATCGACAGCTAACTGAAAACACAAATTACATTTTAATTATTCATTTAATTTTTAAATAGTTATAATATGGGCAGAGCATCTAGCTCGAAGAACCCATGGCCGTTTGGGCAGGAGGGTTCTGGAGTGGCGACCACATATCGAACGAAGCAGTAGGTGTAGGCATCCCACAAGGTGCACCGACGATCTAGTTAAGATTGCGGGAAGCGGTTGGATGCGGGCGGCTCAAGATCGGTCTGTGTTAAGAACCTTGCGGGAGGCCTATGTCCAGCAGTAGACGTCTCTAGACTGACATCATCATGGATAATAGCAGTATAGGTAGTTATACGCTAAATAAAAAAATTGACACAAATATTGCTGGATACCTGTCCTAGGATGGATCCTGGGATACAGGCGATTAAGGGACTTAAAATAAATTGAATGTATTTATAAGACTGAAAACAGTTCCATGTATACTATGCAATCGGTCTCGTTAACGTAATTCTTACCCGACTACGGCGAAGCCAAAAGGAAGGGTAATGTTTTTGGCAGTCTATGTATGTATGTAAGTATGTATGTTTGTATGTTCCACCGTAATGCCTAAACTACTGAAACGATTTTTATAAATAAGGTTTCAATAGATTCGTAATAATGCCGCGGGTGACATAGGGTATATAAATTATATCATTTTATTATTACAGAATCAATAAGTCAGATGCACTCGTAAAAATAAATTAACTGAGATAATCATTACGTAATTGGTATCAAAAGAAAGGTATTGATGATTACATTACAAATATGTACATATATTACATTGTTTGATTTAAAATATAAGTAACAAACGCGGTTTTACTTACCATTCGCGCTATTCAGACCCTTTGATACACTATTTTTCTTCCTTTAAATGTGACAATGTAAATACTGCCCGGTTAGGTAACATGCCCCATCGGGATACAAAAATGATTTAATTAAAGAAATAAGTTTAAAAACTATAACCCGATTACGTAAAAAAAGGGGTCTAGAAAGGACGAAACAAGAAAATAGCTCATTCAGAAAAGTATGAGTACAGAAATGCTCAAGCTACAACCGTGGTCGTTTTAGTGTTCCTGGCATCCAAATTAGGTATACAATAGGTGCGACACTAAAACCACATAATATAAAATATCCGCTGCATACAGCACAGAGCAAAGAGGAAACAAGTAGTTAATTTAACAAACTTTTTCATAAAGTGAAAATAAAAAAACGCTGATGCAATTATCGTAGTATTTCTTTCCATTTCTTTCATCGCCCCAGTAAAAACATGTGACTATTCCGAGAACGGGAACGTCGAAGGCCAGAGCATCAACACAACCCATTCGAAGGACTTACAACTTCTCCCAAGTCACGTGGGTTAAGTGCAAAATCACATTAGCATTCTAAAATATGCGGATCGCGAAACTTTTTGCCTATTGTGCTCCCATCTCGCACCGCCAACTCTGGAAAACAGTTAATCAATTAAGCTTCGATAATGTCTTATACAAAGTTTTGTTCTGGTATACGAGATTTCTAGTATAGTATGTAGGAGTTGTAATGAGTTTGATAGGTGTGAACTTTTTCGGTGGCTTTTAGCTAGTAACTTGTGCTTTTAGTTCGTAAGTTGGAACATTTTCTATATCACGGTGAGCGGATAAGAACTACGTCTTGTAGTACAAGGATCTATTACGTAAAGACTATGTATTAGTTCGCCTAAGCTTTTGATCGTAAATGTCTATAATAGTGGTATATTGTTATGAGAAGTGCGGTAAACTTAAGCCTTTCTACTAAAATAAGTCAGAAAGCGTTTAAAATTTGTTAATTGAAAGAAGTAGATTCGGATTACCACTCAAAGTTTAATAAATAAATTTAGAGTTATTCTTGTTAAATTCTCGTGAATTCGGCCATAATGAGGAAACTCGCATATTGGGCAACTTTTACAAAAGATTTTGGGTAATATATTGTATGAAGGGCGGAAGCCCGTGCACCTCATTTCATTTCAACTCCATTGAACTGCACTGACTTCCACTCTCTGCATTCGCGTCCGTTGCAGAGTTTGGCGAATGGCCTTAGGGGAGAGCGCAAGTCGTGTAGATCCCTAAGGCAAGGCTGGTGGATTATCCTTCCCGAGGTTGCCGCCCGTTCTTGGTCTGGTTCCCTATGAAACAGACGTAACGAAAACCTCCAGCCGCCCTCGCCCACACACATGCACAAGCACGTACACACATACATTCACTACACTAACCCAATCATTCATACGGACGTGCACACACACACATACACACACCACACCTACATAGAAACACATACACATACGCCCACGCACACGCTCATACGGAGCCAAAACAAAAACAAAATATGAATGTGAAACAAAATAATAAACTACCCCAGGAGGGTACCAGCGTCCGTGACGCTGGAGAATCCCTCCCTGCACCCTCGGGTCCAGGCTGCCCCACGTATTCTGGGGGGGGCAATGTTTCACGTGAGCGTAGTTTAGACCTGCACGACCTGGCAAATGCCATGCCTCGTGCAGTACACATAACCAACACCTCCTGGACGGTTGTACCGCGTCGAGCAGACGAACGCCGCAAGGCAAACGTCAGCTCCGCTGCAACCGTAACCGGTAGAGGTAAACACCGCGGAAAGCGCTCCCGTCATCATAGACGTCAGCGTGAGTACGCAGCGCACGCGGGAGGTAGCGAACCGACAACGTCAGCGAACGCACCCCCCGCGGGAGGTAGCGAACCGACAACGTCGGCGAACGCACCCCACGCGGTAGGTAGCGAACCGACTACATCGGCGAACGCACCCCCCGCGAGACAACCAACAGCTGGTGCAACGCACCAGCGCGGACATCCGCCCTCAGCCAGCGCGATGAGGGAACCGCCCAGGACGAAGCATTCGGCAGGACGCGGCGCGATTGGTGGACGCAGGCTTGCAAGCGGAAACCACGCGGACGGCGAAGAGTGAGCCTTCGGGCTCGCTCCCGCCGGCTGCACGCGCCGCTCTGGCCGGTGCAGCGCCGGGCACCCCCCGTCGCGCCCCCTCGACGGCAGTCGGAGATGCGGAACCAACAGCCCCATGGGGCACAACCGGGCCACACCGCAAACGCGGCCCCAGAAAAGGCGGACCCAGGCACGCACCGACCAATCCGGCGCTCTCGGGACGGCCCACTTCGGCGACACCGTCGAAGAGGAACCGTCACGACGACACACCACCAAGCGCCACGACGAAGCGTGCGAGAGTGGACGCAACACCGAAGAGGGCAACGATGAGCTACGCCGATGCGACTAACTCGCATCTGATGGTGGCCGTCGTTGCCACTCCACCCACAGACCTGACGGTGGAGCAAGCACGGCAGCTCGAGCTCTCCATAGAGGAGCGCATCTTGGAAGCAGCCTTTGCACCACCGTCAAACAACGAGCCCGCACTCGCGCCATCCTTTAGAGGCAAACCGCTTGCAGCAGGAGGAGTCCTGAAGCTATGGTGCGAGGACGAGAAATCGCTGGCGTGGCTCAAACGAACGGTAGCGGGACTGCAGTCACCGATCGAAGGAACCAGGCTGGCTGTCATCGGGCAGACGGACCTCGCGAAGCGCGTTCGCGCATCGCTCTGGCTGCCGAGGTCGACCAGCCTGGAACTCCCGAAGATCCACCAACTCCCAAAACCCATGGTACACGGCCTGGAGCACGGCCTTTACTTGTCCCTGGGCATCCCCGAATCGGAGGTCCCGAGAATCGAGGCGCGCGACCGCCGAGTCTCCTTCTTCACCGGCAGCGTGTACGTACTGTTCCACGCTGCCGGGGCAGGGGCTGGCGGGACGGTTGCCGCGCCCAGGGAAATGCCGCCCGCCAGCGGGCATACACAGGAACGAGAGACAACATCAGCCGTTCCCAGCACGTCGGGCACAGCCCGCGCACACACAACGCCCGCAGTGACAAAGAGCGCTGTGACGGCAGTTGACGACGAGCACGACTCGTCTGACGGGGAGTCCGTGGACAGCAATGTTCTCGGATCATCGTCAGACTAGAGTCGTACAGACCAACCTCCAGCACAAGCAAATTGCAACGGCTACCCTACGCAGGCTGCTGGAGGTTAACCACCACACAATAGCCCTAATCCAGGAGCCGTGGATTAGAGGCGACACCATATGTGGACTCAACAACATCGGAGGTAAGATATTGCACTGGAGCTCGGCTTTTAAGCCGAGAACATGCATATACATTCCCCGAACAATACCAGCATTGCTGCTGACTAACTTTTGTTCTAGAGATCTCACAGCCGTGGGAATACGAACAGGGCCCAATGATCAGATGCTTGTACTAGCTTCGGTCTACATGCCCGGTGATGAGGAGATCCCATCGAAGGAGCTGGCCGAGCTGGTGCAGCACTGTGAGGACCACTGTCTGCTGGCCAATAATACTCTCGGCAGATGCTAACGCCCACCATCCACTGTGGGGGAGCCCCGAGGCAAATAGACGAGGTGAGATCCTAACTGAATACATCTACACAACAACACTAACGGTAATCAACAAAGGCTCAGAGCCCACATTTGTCAGCTCCAGATATCAAACCATAGTAGACATTACACTGGCATCGGATGGGGCCGCGGAACTTGTCACGAACTGGCATGTGTCCGCCGAACCATCCTTTGCCGACCACAGACGTATCTGCTATGACATACGAGTGCAAGAGAGGGTCATACAACCAAAACGCAACCCACGTAATACCGACATTGCGAGATAGAAGACCCTGCTCGAACAAGAAATAGCCATGTCAAATTTCAACGACATGAACACAAGCACTACACACATAGAACACAACACTAATTTACTAACAAAATGCATACAACGCAGCTACCAACAAGCCTGCCCCACCACACTACCGAAAACGAGTAGTAAAACCCTATGGTGGGGATCGGAACTGGAGAAACTCAGGCGCAATCTGAGACAACTCTTCAACCGGGCCAAAAACACAAGGAAAGACACGGACTGGGACAAATACAAAGAAGCCCAGTCGCACTACAAGAAACGCATACGATTCCGCAGGGGAGAATCCTGGCGAAATTTCTGCACCAACATTAATTCCACATGCGAGGCAGCCAGGGTAAAAAAGATCCTATCCCAGGACAGCAACAAGACCCTAGGCTCCATAAGAAAGCCTGATGGCACCTACGCAACCACAGACATGGAAATAAGCCAAATACTAATCGCAACGCACTTCCCAGGTTGCACAGTGACCGAAGACTGTGATTGGGAAGAATCAAAACACAGACCACCGACCCAGACAGACTGGACGATAGCCAACAACATGGTTACCGGGGACCGGCTGAAATGGGCAATTAACAGCTTCCAGCCGTACAAATCTGCAGGCCTGGACGAAATAACACCAGCACTCCTACAATGGGGCTGCACAACGATTGTGCCACAGCTACTCAGCATATATAGAGCATCTATAGCGCACAATTACATACCACGAAGGTGGAGGGAAGTAAAAGTCATATTTCTCCCAAAACCGGGCAAAACGGATTATACGCAAGCAAAATCGTTTAGACCTATCAGTTTGACCTCCTTCTTGCTAAAAACGCTGGAAAGGCTCGCTGACAGATACCTGCGGGAAGGCGCACTGCTACGCAGACCACTACACCCGCATCAACACGCCTACAGAAGTGGTAGATCAACGGAATCAGCGCTTCACTCCGTAGTGGGGACCATAGAGACAGCGCTATCTGACAAACTAATGATCTTAGGCGCCTTCATTGACATAGAGGGCGCCTTCGACAAGACTAAATTCACCAGCATTAGCCGTGCCCTTAACAAGTTCGGAGTTGAACAAACCGTCAGTGGATGGATTGATCAACTCCTGAAACAAAGGGCTATTCAGTTCACGGTTAATACCACCACAAGGGGGATAGTAGCAAAAGGCTGCCCACAGGGAGGGGTCCTATCACCCCTGCTTTGGAACATAGTGGTAGACGATCTGTTGAGAAATCTGAATGACAAATGCTTCTTCACGGTCGGCTACGCAGATGATATTACCATCCTAATCAAAGGAAACTTAGAAGACATGATCTATTATCGGATGCAAGCAGCGATCAGGATCATGGAACAATGGTGTAACCACCATGAACTGACGGTCAACCCAAATAAAACGGAGCTAGTACTTTTCACCAACAAAAGGAACACCCGTATGACCAGAAAACCAAAACTTTTTGGCACGGAGCTTAACTTATCGAGTGAAGTCAAGTACCTGGGCGTAACACTCGACCACAAGCTCAACTGGAATAAACACATCACCACTAAAACCACAAAAGCATGTACAACCTTCTGGCAGTGCAGGAGAATAATAGGCAAGAAATGGGGTCTAAAACCATTCATCACCCTATGGATCTACACTGCCATAATACGCCCCATGCTCACATACGGTGCAGTAGTGTGGTGGCCACGCACTCAACTAAGCACAGTCAAGAGCAAACTGCAGAGCATACAACGCCTCGCCTGTCTGGCCACAACAGGCTGCATGAAAACAACTCCAACGGTGGCACTGGAGGTGCTTCTCGACTTGCGACCACTGCTACTAATCATCCAGCAAGAAGCAGGTGCCGCTGCGATCCGGCTCGATAAGTTCGGGCTCTGGAGGAGAGATGACCGCATAACCCACGCACGCCTGAAAAGGACGTTAACTAACGAGATCCCGATGCTAGATGCAACGTGTGATCTCATACCTAAAACCTATGTCTTTGACAAAAAATACCGCATACAACTGCAAGAAGAGCACAAGGATAGTTCTGGTATACACGAAGTTAGAGTATACACAGACGGCTCAAAAACAAAGTATGGGACGGGTGCCGGAGTGTTCTCCCATGACTTGAATATCAATCTCTCAACATCGCTTGGTAAACTCAACACCATCTTCCAAGCTGAATGCGTTGGGATAACAAGGGCGGCGACGGCGATCGCGGCCAGAAATGTGAGCAACCTGTCAATACGCATCATCACAGACAGCGCCTCAGTACTACAAGCTCTCGATGGCAACTGCTTTAATAGCGGCCTAATTATGGAGTGCCACCAAGAGCTGCAGAAAACTGCAACGAGAAATCGGGTCACGCTCCAGTGGATACGAGGACACAGTGACTCCACGGGCAATGACGCAGCAGACCAACTGGCAAAGAAAGGATCGGACACGACAACTCTAGGACCCGAACCAATTGTTCCGATACCGTTCAACCAACTAAGAACATGGTTACGCGAGAGAACCCTACAACAACACGAAAAAGAGTGGGCAGAGTTAAAAGAGTGTAGGCAATCTAAAGATGCCTTTCCCCAATTAGATAAACGACTCTCGCAAAAACTGTTGCACTCCAACAGGAAAACACTCAAGCATCTGACTGGCATAATAACCGGCCACTGTCCACTAAACAAGCATCTCTACAACATCCGCGTCACGGACAGCCCACTATGTAGGGGCTGCATGGGGACCGAAGAAACACCCGCTCATATAATCCTACATTGTACCAGCGTGAGCGACCAACGGACGAAGTTCCTGAACAACCCCAGAACCATGAGCGAAGCCATACGCAATACTGGTCAACTCATGGCCTTCTGGAAGGAGCTTGCATGGTATGAGTAGCAGGCGACTACCGCGTCACTGCTAACGCACAATGGCCCAATTAAGTGGCTAAGTGCGGAAAACACCTGTCCAACTAACTAACTAACTATATTGTATGAAATGTTGTTACCACGGTTGTTCTTTAATGGACTAACAGACTTAAGCACAGTAGGATACTACATTTTATTGAATGGTCTGCGTCTATTTATAAACATTTTATTGATGAGTCGTCAGATTTTGATTTATGTATCAAAGATTTTTTAGATTTTGAAATCGTTAATACTTATCAAATTATAGGAACTCTAAGCTACAGTAATAAAGGAAACGGAACCGTGCCGCTTTATTGCTCGACTTGGTGGGGGCACGGTAGTAGGCCACCAAGATACTCTTCCAGATACTCTTTAAAAACTTCAAGTCTAAAATTCTTAAAGATTTATGGTTTCTCAAAATTGTGGCAATTTCAATAAATTCACGATTACCTAAAAACATACTAGGATTAATTAAAAATAACCAGCGAAGACTTTTATTATATCATCACATAGTATAAAACAAAGTCTGTCTTCTGTCTGTCTGTCCCTATGTATGCTTAAATCTTTAAAACTACGCAACGGATTTTAATGCATTTTATTTTAATAGATATAATGATTCAAGAGGAAATTTTATATGTATAATACATATATGGCGGTGCGAAGTTCGCCGGGTCAGTTTGTTCACCTATATAGTAGTCAACTCTTAATTAAAGTGGCAAAGTAAAATTAAACCAGGACCGTAGACACGGAATTAATTTATGAGAAATGCATTATTATAATTTATGAAAGACCTTTGCAATAACTATTAAAAGATATCAGGAAAAGATTCTACGTATTATTTCTGCTTATTTGTTATTGGTTACAGATAAGCCCTTTTTCTTATTTTAAGTCGTATACCGGGCTGGTAGTTAAAATTAATGTATTAGTAGTATGTTTTAGTTAATTTATTTCAATATAACATGTCCGTGATACTGACTGAAAGAAAAAAGAGTGGTTTCCAATACAGGGAATTAGAATAACATTGGCACTTGTTATTATAAAAAACGCGCAAACGTTTAATTGCATAAAAACTGCAACAATAATTGTGGGTATGGTGGTAAAAATAATAATTTAAGTTTACTTGATTTTGCCTACAATTTTGCTCGCCAAAAAAAGTAACGGTGCAATAATAGTTTCTCCAAAGCACTTTTAAATTCAAGCTTTATCATTGCAATGAAAGATAACCTATTTTCTTCTCTCGAGCCAAATCCATTTATATTTAAAGAATAAATCAGAACCTGGTTCACCTGTTTTCAAATGAAAATTGAACATGCATGTACCTACGCACATTTTCATTTAGCTGAGGAGATAATTATTATAAAAAAACTCACACACTCGTGAACCATTCCGCATAACAATCTTCCACATAATAAAAAAATAACATTATCCACAAAATTCATCTTACACCTTAAAATAAAATATCTCATAGCGTTCAAATATAAGACAAGAAGTTAATGGGACGAATCATTTTGGTACGCTTAAATAATCGAAGTGGAAGGCTGATAAATTAGGAAGTGTTTGAGGCGAGAGATCTACAACATCGAGAGATCAAAGTACTTGCGATCTAAATATCGTGATTGGCGGTAACTCATCTTTTGTTGTAAAATGTTTTAAAATTTTGTGAATTTAATTGCGTTATTATGGTTATTGAGGACGTCTTTGTGGTTTTAAAGTAGCATGTTATATATTTCAGATGTTAAGCCGAAAAGTGGCACCATTCTTCTTTTCGGTACCTATTTAAAAGTTTCTTTTTTATGAAAACGTCACCTTTAATTTACTTCAAGTTTTAGACCCTTTTAAATTAGGATGTGCTTGGGCTAAGATATTTTTATCCAGGAGACATATACATTTTTGAATATAATGGTTTGTTTGTTGATCAATTAGATCCTTGAATATGGGAGTGTCATTTACAACTATTTCATAAGCAGCATACGTTTTTTTAATTACAATGTACAAGCATTTGAAACAGTTACCACTGCGGTGGACAGTTTTTGCTTCAAATTATTTTTATTTTCATTTTAGAAAAATATCATACCTAATATTAAAATATCTATGAAATTTTCCTTTCAACTGAGCAGGAAAAATACAGTAGAAAATTAAACACCATCTATCTTCATAGTAAGAAAAGAGAAAAATAAATGAGTGAATAAATCAACGCGAACACAGTAGTATTACCAATTTAAATACGTACATTTTAAACAGATTATTTTAACGCCAACGGAATATATAACTAAAATTATGCAAATGGCTGCCAGAAGATTACGATTAAAGTAATCTTGTTAAATTAAATTTGAGGACATAATTATTCATTCGTTAACGATTGTATAATTTAATAAGTACGAATTCAGTTTCATGGTATAATATTCATGCTAGCTAAAGACATGACTTCACCCATCTTTCGAATTCTGCTCACCCCCTTACAATTATTGAAATAAAATAAAGCCTATTAGATACCGCACGTAGGTCTGCCAATGGGTTATCGCGAACAAAGATAGCTTATGTGTTGTTCAATATACAATCTATACCCCTGCAAAGCTTTATAAAAACCTTGCAGCTTTTGAATGAATAAATAAGAAATATGTATTCAAAATCTTTCGATTTGATAAATTGGCTTTCATGGTGAAATAATTATTAAGATTGGTTCAGGATTTTCAGATTTCATTGACTACAAACAAGCGGAGAAATCTTTTCTCTTTATAATATTAGACTACTCGCGGTTGGCGATATATCATACACATTTATATCCCTAAGGAATGGAAGTAAGTAACTGTTTTGCGTTGTAATATGACTATGATTAAAATACTGGCTCGCATCGTTTCTGTTGTGCCGTTGACGTCGAGGTTCTATTTACGGGCGCTTGTGTGTAACGTGATGTAAGACCGCAGCTAACATCAAAACTCTACAACAAATTCAGTTAAGATATACTTATCATGAATATCGAACAAGTTAGAACATGTCAGCAATATCAACTTGCCAAACAAAATAATCATTGAGCTGCATAATGAACGCTCATGTGGCGATCCATTTATCAAAAGGATTATTTTTACAAGCGCACATTTTCAGAGAACGCTGAAACATTTTCCATATGGTTTTCCGTGATACAATCAAGCTACACTGCTCACACAACGTGACACAAGTCTAAAACGTGGTACTACAAAACTGCCTACGCAAAGGCGACAGTAAATAGAGATAAAAAGAACCGAATATTTTCGTAAAAACGAAGCACGATGAAAACCTACGCGTAGTTAAGGGCCCGTATACACATCATCTACATACATGAAAATTTGTGCGCACACAGGAAAAAAGGCATCACTACGTACAAGTATAAACAACATTACAGAAAATTCTCCTCTGCGCTAATCAGTAACGGAAGTTCCTATGAAGGCAGTCTATCACAACTTCCAGCGAATTTTCTCTTTTGTGACAGAAACGGTAGGGTTATCATGCTATGTATTGAACAATAATGGACATGCCTTTTTCCTCTAGTCGTTCCGAGATACGGTGTTTGCGAGTCGAGCGTGGAAAGGAAGTATCGTGCTTATCAGTGTACGTATCTACGAGATTGTATTGTATGGAATAGGGGAAAATCTGAGCGACGAGTAATTTTTTGCGTTGTATTTTTGAAAGACGAGCCTGTAAATGATTTGTTATGACGTAGCGATATTTGAATGCATGTACAAGAAGTATATTATGAATTTGTTTAGCAAAAATTCGTTTATTATGTAATGTTTTCATTAAAAATAATTTACTTGTTACAGTTTGACATTTATTGATTAAATATTTAGTATATTTTTGTTTTTGTGTATTTAAAGATTCACAAAAATAAAAAGGAGCCGTTTCATCATCATTATCAGCCTACAAGAGTCCACTGCTGGATATATGTAGGCATCTCCAATGGCACGCCACTGAGCCCGATTTTCGGCTTTTCGTGTCCAGCCGCTGCCAGCCACTTTGCGTATATCGTCACTCCACCTAGCCGGAGGGTGTTCTACACTACGCTTGCCAAGGCGCGGTCTCCACTTTAGAACGCGACTACTCCAATGGTTATCGGTTCTTCGACAAATGTGGGCGGCCCATTGCAACTTCAGTTTGCTGATTCTTAGAGCTATGTCGATTACCTTGGTGGAACCAAGAAGAACCATCGAATTCACAATGAAGTGTTGGATCACTTCATTGTGAATTCGATCCTTCAGAGAAACTCCAAGAAGGAGGCTGGCAGAAGAATACGGCTGGGCTGTGCTGGGCAGCATATAGGAAACTCCGTCAAGTCTTTTCATCTCCCCTATCGCAAAGACTTAAAACAAAGGTCCAGGAATTTACTAATTAAATAGAAATAAAAAATAATAATCATAATTTATTTATCATAAATAAATTATTATTAATATTTTAATATAAGGTACGTACACGACAATTCGTCTTAAATTAGATTAATTGGTATAACTGGCCAAATACTTATGGTTAGTTATAACAATTAATCTAATTTTACCCACCAATAAATGTTAAGTTTTATATAATATCATACATTGCTAACTAAACAACAGTGTATATAAAGCGTAGTAGTATCTATTTTTAAAAACTAGGACTGCGTCATACCAAGTAGTTATCGGTTATCTGCTCAAACTAGATTATACCTGTATTGACTTTATGTTCTAGCGGCAATAAAAATCCTGACAATAAACGCTTTAAGTATACAATGTAACGTATGTCCGGTACTTACCGCGTTGCGTCATAATACCGTCCATACGCTCGGCCAATCAGGGAAGGCCATCGTCCGCAATAGTAAGTTTTGCCCTTATTTGGTAATGCGCCGACACCAACGCTGATGGAGGGCCGGTATATAAAGGGGCCGACAGAGAGGCCGTCACCGCCACTCTACACTAACCTACTACCGTTACTCTATTCTGTACCGCTATATCTTTATACATTCTACGTGTATCCTGATCCCAGCTGTGGGTAAGTTACTACATTTAATGCGTTAGTGTACTGCCCATCTCTCTACCTGCTAGCTGAGGCCGGCTGACGCCGCCTGCCTGACTCTATTGGTTGTGGCTTTCCTAATGCTGTTTCCCTTCAGGTTCCAGGTTCACGTTAAGACTCCGGCTACGCTACCTAGACCGCTACACCTGCCTGCATTGCCTTCGGCGTCACCTCTGCCGAAGAGTCTGGCCTGCCCTGCTCATCGCACTCAGACCGCCGGCGCCTGCCAGCTGAACCAACGGCCTGCGAGGATCTTCCCGCTACGCGCAGCCCTTCGAGCAACCTGCCCTGCACACTACCGGAGGGAACAACGTGGGAGACTGCAGCCCTTAGTGTTCAGGCCAGTGTCGTGTTGTTGGTTGGTCATACTCGGCATAGGAAGCGAGGCAATACTCGGCAATTAAACGCATCTAGGACCTCTTCTGCGTTTTACTACCAGAACCCGTTACAGTGGCGCCTACGTGGGTTATTGTCTCGCTTTCCGTGCTCGAGTTCTCTTCTAGCAGGTCTCCATCATTGTAAGCGAGGAGGTGCGGCTACAGCGAACCGGTACGTATTGTTGTACTAATTGTCTACCTTTTAATGTAACTACCTACTACGTACTAGTTCGCAATTTTTAATTCTAACGTTTGTTCTTATTAGTCCTAACGGTCGAACTTTTACGCCTTATCGTAAAGTAGGCCATTTGTAAGGGCGGAACGCTTGCGCACTAAGTGTAGTGTGTAGTGTATACTTACGCGGTTTATTCATACACCATGGGCTCACACCCCATAAAATACTTTCTTTTAAATAAGAACGAGTTAGCTTACGAGGTCGCGATTAGAGGTGAGGAGCCGGCTACCTCTGTCCTAGGTCTGCGGAAGCAGCTCCCTAAATTACTGGAAGCCATTCCAAATGATGACATTTTGGAGTCGGGTCTAGCCATAGCGGTGGACTTCGAGGGCGCTAGCGAGGCCGTCTCTGAGCTGGCCAAGCGACTAAATTCGTTATCTGCCTCTTACGACGCGAACCTAGCTAAGAGGTCTACCGTACTGCACAACCACTTATACCACAGACTCCGTAGGATGGAACGTCCTACGGCGTTTTCGAAACGGATTACCGAATTGTGCAGCCGGTTCGACAAGCTCTCGGCGGAGCTGTCCGCCATTGAGCAATCAGCTGTTCGCTCAGCTGATGCTGTGGCTGAGGCCCAACCTGCGCCGTCCACCTCGACGCAGGCAGGGTTAGCCCCAGTATTGCATTGCGAGCATTTGAGAGTTAGCGAACTGTCTAAGCTAAAATACGACGGTACGGGATGCGTCCGAGCGTTCCTACAACGCGTAACCGAATTCCAAACCGCGCGTAATCTACCTTCCACTAAAATTTTATCATATGCCTCCGAAATTTTCACCGGTAACGCACTTTACTGGTACCGCGGCCTAAAAGAATATTTCAATACATGGGAAGAACTCACCACTAAATTAATAGACGATTTCACACCGTACGATTATGACTACCGGTTATTAAATGAAATCCGCCGACGTACTCAAGGTGCTACCGAAACTATAATTATTTATCTCCCTATAATGAATCAGCTGTTCGCTAGGCTGTCACCGTCAAAGCGATTGTCCGAACGCGAAAAGTTAGACATCCTATTGCATAACATACGTCCATGCTACTCACTAGTGCTAGCTCCGTCAATATCTTCAATAGACAGTATAGCAACACTGCAGACGTTATGTTTAAACTACGAACGGATGAAATGTTTGAACTCTCAATTCCGCGAACCGTATTACAGTAACGACACGTTGGCACCAGACCTAGCTTACAGTCACAAACCTAATAACCGAGCGCGTAATAATTCCTACAATAATTATCCCGTTGCTACTATAAAGGGTACGTCCGAATACACAGAACAACGAACCTAGCAAACCTAAGTCTAAACCTAGCTCTGTCGCTCTAGTCACGTCCAAGTACTGCCCGCGCTGCCGTATCAATGATCACAGTTTGAATGAATGCAAACGCGATCGGTTCGCAATTTGCTTCAAGTGCGGTCGTAGGGATGTGACATTCCCTAACTGCCCGAACTGTAAATCGTCGAAACCAAAAAACTAGTTGGTCAGGATCGGGGCGTGTCAAAATCTAAATTAGGTTCTACAACCTATTCGACCAATTTTGACAAAGATGATTGGAGAAATTGGCTAAACACTCTAAAAGTGTATTTCTCAAGTTATTCCGTCGCCTCGATCCTGGATAATAAACCTAAAAATGACCTACGGCCCTATGTTAACGTAACGATTAACAGTTTACCTATTTGTGGATTGCTCGATTCCGGTTCAGCCATTACAATTTTAGGTAACAACTCCCATATGTAGGTAATTACTAAAACCGGGTTAGAAATACAGCAGTGTCACAACACTAATTCCATTCGGACCACGAATGGAAATATCTTGTTGCCGCGCGGTCTTGTCAACTTACCCACTACTTTTAATAATCAAACCCACTTATTGAAAGCGTATATTATTCCAGAAGTTACAAGTAATTTAATTTTAGGCATCGATTTCTGGAAACTATTTAAATTACTGCCTAACCATATCGCATCCGTATGCATGTCTAAAACATTGCCGTGTAGTGTGTTAAGTGAAAATAAGCCGAGTATGCCGATAGCCGATGCGTTATCACGATCCCTACCTGTAAATATAATTAACGCGAATAATAATAACTTGTTAAATGTAATAAATGTTGACACTGATCAATGGTATTCAGCCACCTACAATGGTTGTTTATCTTCGCCTAATGACTATCCAGACTATTCTATTAAAAATAATAAATTGTATCGTTTGATTAAATCTAGGTGTATGCTACGTAAGGAGTTCGAATGGAAAGAAGTACTACCTTCTTCTGATCGAAATGATGCCATATTAGAGAACCATGCCGAACCCACTTCGGGGCATTTTGGTATATTTAAAACTTACAAGCGCTTAGCACTGCGTTACTATTGGCCCAAAATGCGCGACGACGTAGTTAAGTTCATAAATTCTTGCGACACTTGTATCGCGCACAAACATCAGAACCATGCACCATTGGGAACCACGGGACGACCCAAAGTGTGTTCACGACCCTTCCAAACCATTAGTGTAGATTTGGTGGGGCCACTACCCGTCACAAGAAAACAAAACGCCTACATCTTTGTAGTAACTTGCTGTTTTAGTAAATACTGTCTACTTTTTCCTATCAGGCGCGCAACTGCTGAAATAATAACTAATATTTTAGAAGAAAAAATATTTTTGGTTCATGGTATACCATGTACAATTATATTGGACAATGGTAAACAGTTTGTCAGTGCTACTTTAAAAGCTATGTTGCGCAAGTACAAAATCCCTTATCTTCATTATACTCCCAAATATTCCCCACATGTCAATACGGTCGAACGCTATAATAAAACCATTGGTTCTACCTTAGCGGCGTTTGTAGGAAATGACCAGAGATTATGGGACACTCTCCTACCTAAGGTGCAGTTTGCATTAAATACTGCAGTTAATGAAGTCACGGGCTATACACCTAGTTTTTTAGTCTACGGACGTGAATTAGTTCCATGCGGCTCACACTATGTCGACACGGACGCTGATGATATAGTATACACACCTAGGGACGATTACGCAGAAAACATAGGTCACTTATCAGGCATATTTGACAAAGTTCAGGCACTCCTCATTCAGGCTCATGCTAGGAATTCCCAAACGTATAATTTACGCCGTAAACCAGCTGAGTTTAATGTGGGAGACACTGTGTGGAAAAGGACTTTTTATCAGAGCGACAAGGATAAGTCCTTCTGTAAGAAACTAGCCCCTAAATTCGTGAAGTGCACAGTGATTAATAAAAAGTCGCCTCTCGTTTACGAGTTGTCGGACGCGTCTGGAAATTCTATTGGGGTTTGGCACATTAAGGACCTAAAACTTATACACTATGGCGCCTAACTATTTGTTACAAACCGTATAAGACTTTCCCTTCTTTCTTCTTTATGCCGTCTTAGCTTGGACAGTAGCAGACTCATAGACCTAACGCAGCTAGTCGGATTTTCCTTGTTAGCCACGTAAAATCCTCTCCTAAGGCGGGCGGTATTGTAACGTATGTCCGGTACTTACCGCGTTGCGTCATAATACCGTCCATACGCTCGGCCAATCAGGGAAAGCCATTGTCCGCGCTCGTAAGTTTTGCCCTTATTTGGTAATGCGCCGACACCTACGCTGATGGAGGGCCGGTATATAAAGGGGCCGACAGAGAGGCCGTCACCGCCACTCTACACTAACCTACTACCGTTACTCTATTCTGTACCGCTATATCTTTATACATTCTACGTGTATCCTGATCCCAGCTGTGGATAAGTTACTACATTTAATGCGTTAGCGTACTGACCATCTCTCTACCTGCTAGCTGAGGCCGGCTGACGCCGCCTGCCTGACTCTATTGGTTGTGGCTTTCCTAATGCTGTTTCCCTTCAGGTTCCAGGTTCACGTTAAGACTCCGGCTACGCTACCTAGACCGCTACACCTGCCTGCATTGCCTTCGGCGTCACCTCTGCCGAAGAGTCTGGCCTGCCCTGCTCATCGCACTCAGATCGCCGGCGCCTGCCAGCTGAACCAACGGCCTGCGAGGATCTTCCCGCTACGCGCAGCCCTTCGAGCAACCTGCCCTGCACACTACCGGAGGGAACAGCGTGGGAGACTGCAGCCCTTAGTGTTCAGGCCAGTGTCGTGTTGTTGGTCGGTCATACTCGGCATAGGAAGCGAGGCAATACTCGGCAATTAAACGCATCTAGGACCTCTTCTGCGTTTAACTACCAGAACCCGTTACAAGAATTAAAAACTGCGCAGTCACAAATACCAAATAAAATTAATTAATTAAACTAAATCAGAATTTTCATTTTCCCTCTAAACAATTATAACAAAAATACGACCTTATTAACATCGTCGTGTCCGGATTATCCTTTTAAATTTTCCAACATGGCTGCCCTTGCAATGAGGTAACGTTAACAAATAAATTGCACAAAAACGGTACCGTACATCCGTTAAACATAATTAAGGTGACATAAAAATATTGTCGCGAGTTTCCTGCGATGTGCGATGAGATTGTGTATTGTATTATCTAAGTATAAGGTATTATTAGTATGGGGGCTTTTGTAGCTTTTTTGTGTGGTCAGGTATGTCGCAGTTGAGTGACTTTTGTTTGTGTTGGAATTTTACGACAAGTTTTATAAGGCTTTGTATTTGAGTTTGTGTTAGGATATATTGATTGCGAAGTCATTTATATTGCCTTAATAATATATAACCGATGTTTATAACACTTTTTATTATTTTATTATTTCTTATACATATATGTGTTTACTGTGGTTTTATAAGGAATAGACGACCCACAATCCACAAAGAGAACTGTAAGTAGTAATGATAATAAAATATTTGACAAAGATTGTGTGGAAAATCTGTAGGACGCTTAGTCTATATCATAATCATAACATCCATGATATAGCTTAAATTCAAACTATTCAAAAGCGAAATCTCTTTTCAAAGTTTCAATTCAGACAAAAGTAACAGAGAATTCGGAATGCTTAAAAAACACACTCATGAAGTATAGCCCAATTAGCTCGGATAATATCTTTCGCGAACCGACTACAACCGCCGCATTTTAAGTGATTAAACACGGAGAAAGAAAGAGCTTTCTAAAAGATAAAAAAGATAGAAAAGCAAAGTATAAAGAATGGAAACGGCTGCGGTAAACATTTACTCGGTTTGTGTTTAAAAAGTTCCGAGTGTATTTTAATCGGTTTATATTGAAAACAATATTGGGTATGTGTAAACTGTCGATATGTTTTTTGAGATTTCGTTTACTTGCGATGGGATGGGACTGAATAAAGTTATGTTAATGTTGAAGACGTGCTATCAAGCCTTACTTTAAGAAGGTCTTTGAATTAATATTTAAACGTCGTATGTCAGAAGAAGACATAAACGGGTTGGGAGCCTTCTGCGCTCACCCATAGTCCGCGTAAAGTTGTCAAAGCCATCTGCAACCAGCAACTAGTCCACACACACAAAAAAAACATATATATTTATAGCTTTTACTTTCATATTTTAGTATTTAATAAAATCATTTATTTATAATGAATAAATATATACTTAATTTTAAGATCGCTAGTGATTGATGTGCAGTTTCATACCTAACTAGCAAAATGTGATATTATAACCAACATTTTTTATTTCATATCCAGGACTTTTTAATTCGATGAACCATTCAGGGAAATTTATTTTTCAATCTCAGCATTATAGTATACTGGTGAACTCTATAATACATTATTTTAATCTGCATTTTAAATTAATCACATCCCTGTGAATAAATAGTCCGTAAAATCGTTATTATTAATATCACTAAAGTAACTGGAATAAGGCAATTAGACGAAGTCTACCAGGCTTTAAGGCTAATTAATTTAAATGTAAAAAATAAACATTTCATGCCCACTAAAATATAAAACGACAATTTAGAAACGATATCGACGTAATAGTTAAAAACATTGTTAAATACATTATTTTATTATACATCATAGTTTACCTAAACAAAACCACGGCATTAAGTCATCCATTCCAAACATAGCCACCAAAAAGTACAAGAACTTTCACCAATCAATCAAACCGAACAGCCACAAAACCGACACTTCACACCAAAAGTACTAACCGAACCACATCAACCCAACTCTTAAAATCTTTTATTACGAAAAACAGGAATGCGACCTGACAAATTAATTCCCAACATCACTTTGGAGAACACGTCTGACAATATGCTGACACACAGAGTGTCGGTTTTAACGAATGGAAACAAAACAAAGCTACAGCGAACAGGGGCTCAAATGTGGCAAACCAATTTCGTTCCCCAGTCTGAACTGAAACTCGTTTGGTACACAAGTTTTAAAATAAAAACTAGCACCGCTTGAATACGTTTTCAATCAGGGTGCCAACGTCTAAATTGTGTTAACACTGATTCAATTATTTGTATTGATAATAATCACGTCTGAGTAAATAAAGCTATAAATTTCGTTTAGAAAGGGATAGCTGAGGGTTGGTTCCCAATAGTAGATTGTTCGGAAATTCTGATCTATGGAGGCATAATAGCTAGGCTTTTTCATTGGTTTGAGCACAATATATTGACAAAAGGCTTACAAAGGCTCTTTTATCTATATAAAAAGTCT
Organism: Euclidia mi; assembly: GCA_944739405.2. Taxonomy (NCBI): domain Eukaryota; kingdom Metazoa; phylum Arthropoda; class Insecta; order Lepidoptera; family Erebidae; genus Euclidia; species Euclidia mi. Next base: position 178,751 of record CALYKY020000006.1, on the reverse strand, counting down.
ATCAGTCAGTGAGGCACTTATTTTGAAAATTTCACGATTTGTAGGCATACTTTTTTGAAACTATCACAACCGCGTAATTATATAAAAATAAAAAAGATGCCTTCTAATCATTCTGACTGACGTTTTCACATGGACCACTTGTCAAGCCGTGGCCATAAATCATTTCTTCATTGATATACCTTACTTAAATATTAATACCAATGTTGTCAAACACTTAATAAAGGTCTAGTCTTTGTGAGATGATGGATTGAGAATTTAAATTTTTTCTACCACATATCAGTCTGCGGGCGTCGTAAGGGGCGAATAAGGAATATACGAAGGAAATTGTGTCTAAGTGAAGAGAGGGGACACTCGATATCAAACCATATACCAACAGATCTTGCAAGCATGGTATAGTAGACAAAATCGGCATACATATTGGAGATGCCTATGTCCAACAGGGGAGTGCAACAGGCTGTGCATGTTGCGACTCTTTTTCTACTTTTCTACAGTGTCACGTGTGAACAGCTATGCCGCGATCGTGAAAAAACACATTTTAAATTTCCTTGCGAGGTAAGACAGCGATAAAATATGTTATTTTGGGCGAGTATTACATTCCTACTTTATTTTAATCTTAGTAATTGTAGTAGTTGAAACTTGGAATTATAGTGAGCTATATTATTCAAGCTCAACCCGGCTAAGCACGTTTATCAAACAGACGATCGTCCAAGAATCACTTTGTTGTTTCTAGCGATAAGTAGGGTTAACAAAATGCCTAAAGAGAGAGAGTGTACAGTTTCTTGAGTATAATTAAAAAACCTAAGATAGGGACTCATGGAAGCGAACATACATATCGTGATAGCGACCGCGACCTAACAAACCCAATCCAGAAATCAAAACATTTATCTTGGAGCTTATACTTAATTACTAGTCAACCGTTGGCAGAATGAAAAGGGAAATAAAGTCTACAACACAGTCACGCCCTTGATGTATGGGCGTATATCCCATACATATATATCCATACATACATCAAGGGCGTGAACATGTAGAACAAGGAACAAACCATTACCTGCGATTTAATAAACCACAGATACTCGCAAAAGAACACCGCTTTATTCCAAGAATGATACGAGAAGCTATTGAAATTAAAAAACATCCTAATTTCAATAGGGAAGATGGTTGGAATGTTCCTCCAGCTTGGGACCCTGTGACCAAGCTAATGAAACCCAAGAAGGACAAAATCACCAGAAGACATCAAGACACAGTGAGCACATTCTGCGTAGATAGTAACACCAATAGTTGAAAAATGTTCGGTTACTTTGAGATAACTTTTTAAATTCAAGACAAAGACAAATACCACCTCAGTCTGCCGTGAACATGAATCCTGTCAAGAATTCGAAACGTCGGCTAGTAATTAAAATGTAGTTTCTAGATCATTCGGTTTAAATGTAATAACAAGTGAAACCAATATAACGCGATAAAATCCGTAAACTGTAGTTTAATTTCAACTAGCAATCAAACCAAAAAGTAGTCACTCGGATGTGCGGAATGTATAATTATATGAAACGGTCAATTCCAGGCAACAATTACAAGGGCAACGTTTAATTAATAAACCAAATTTCTTTTTAAAAGATATTATTTATAGTTGATTGAATCAAGCGTTACTTGGCGGAATTGTATTGTTCATCAGAATACTACAAGTCAGGTTTCTTCTTGGAACGCATACCATTCCTATATATCCATCATCCTTTCACATCAGGAGTTCGGTATTATCGACCTTTTTCTATTGCAATAGTTGGGGTGGTCAATCTGAGGGTGCGTGACGAGTTCCTCTTTCTTTCCATAATATTACTTTACTCCTTTAGATTAAGATATTTGTTTTGAAAAGGTATTTGCGTTTAAAACTTTGTGGTAATTCTGGAGTAGGTACTTTATGTATGTAGTTTTTAAGTTGTCTAAATGCTTGTATCAATAATAAATCATGATTATATCGCAAAACTATAAAACTTAATACAGGCCAACCCACTATCTTGAAACTAATGGAAACTAATAAACTTGAAAATAACTAAAACACCGAGCCACAAGTTTGAGAACCACAGATATAACACGTGACTTCGCATAAAGTAGGGGCCAAACACGTCGTATTTAATATAATATCGGACCGCGAACGCCAGGATTTACCAAATAGTATTCTGTTTGCACAAACAAACCATAAATTTGGAGATTTAAAAAGCTTTTATCTCTTTGTTTGCCCCGCTGTTTGCCGCTATACCGTGTTGAATATAAAACCGTGCTTAAAATATTATGGCTCAATATTCCAAAAACGCTTGTTGATATGAATAGACAAGTGGTTGTCTTCTTGGGGATTACACGATGAAATAATAATGATGGAAAATGTGTGATTTTTTGGTTTAATAGACAGGACGCTAAAATGAGCCGCCAAATGCAATTCTACCATTCGAAAAAGATTGTGATGAAAAATTTATAAACTGATACATACATACATAGACCCACGCCTCTTTCCTGGAGGGAAGGCAGAGACTACGGAACGCCATTTGCAACGATCCTGATATACCTCTCTTGCTTCATTCACTCCCATCAAGTTTCTCATGCATGCTCTTCTGTTTAGGGTACTTCAGACTTTTGGTTGATTTTGAATTAATTTTTATAATGTATTTGATTTGTCAAAAGTAGTAGTGCTAAAGAACAAGAACGAATGCAAGGTAATGACAATGGCATCACAGAGAGAGTGAAGTGGAGGAGGACATAAAGAAAGCTGACCCACCAACACCATGTAACAATGTAGGATGTAGAATACTTAATAACATCAGTCAGCATCAAGTGCTCAAGCATAAATAAAAAAAAATATTTCTATAGTCACCGACTAACTGATTTATACATTTCCACAAATTGCACAATATCCAAAACCTCTCTTTCCACCATAAACTTCTAAACCCTCCACATTACACTCAACGTCGGATAACATTAAAATAAAAATAAACAAACGGACACAAAATCGAGCCGTGCCCACTGATCCGGAATCAGCTGATAGTAACGTGTGAATCACTATCATTTAAATTTGTGTATTTTCAACTTCAAAATAAATACGATAGCAGTTTGATAAAAAATTTCAAGAATGCAATAGGATAGTCTATTACCAAGTATTCAAATTTATTGGATTTGGTCTATTAGTTAGGATATTGTTAAAATTCATAATATATTTTTTGGTCACATAGAGTTGAAAAATAGCTTCGTTCTTATTTTTAAATGCAATTTATTCATAAAACTCTTTTGGATATTTCTTCGCATAAATCATGAAATCCACTATTGGGACAACGACATTTATCTCTCATCATGAAGAATATTTTGTTTTAAGAATGAAAAGAAACCTATACTTAAATACTTAATAACGTATTAGAATATTTTGTTTAGGTAATATAGATTTACTAAACAGATACTTTTTATCAAATGCAGCACTTTAAAATATACTTTTCTAACTTTTTATCTACATGTGTACACATATCACACTAAAATTGGCCACCAGTGCGAAAAGGTAAGTCAGTTTAACTGGTGCTCGATAAAGCCCTTAACAAACCCAATCCAGAAACCAAAACACCAATCAGTCATGAGAATAACAGGGAAGTTTTGCACAGCTGCCCATAATTTAAGCCGATTAGATACATTGCAGGCTTGCAGTGCCGTACAGTCATAGAAATGGACAAATCCGTACCTACCGACGGTGGAGGCAAAATTGCCTCTAGTTTGGATAAACTGTAGTGACGGATGTCCGTTGTACAGCGTAAACTGGTAATTGGTCACGTCACAATAGCGACGAAGTGAGTTTTAACAGGAATAGGATAGTGATGTCATACTGGCTTATATACGAAAATTGGTAGTTCAAATTACAAATACCCTATTGAATTATGCTATAGCGTACATTTTGCAGCACATTGGCGCTCACTTATAAGAGCCCTGATTCAATTTTTGGGTAGACTTACGTATAGGAAGCCTATGTGCTATTCGGATGTATAAGATATTTCACTGCCGAGTTCCATAAAAATCTGTTTAGAGGTTTTTGCCTGAAAAAGTAACAAACATACATCCAGAGTAGAACGTATACCGTGAATTGAAACCCGCGGAGCGCAACAGTGACTTTACGTAGTTACTGTTAACTATCACTTGCCTCTTGCCTGAGAGCATATCAAGCCGACAGTTCTCGTTGCCATGAAGATTTTTGGCAGCATTAGGATGAGTGAAGGGACTGAAAATACTGACAGTGGTCTAAGTCATGGAATATTTCTATCTCTTGGATTATTAAAGTCAGACTGCAGTCGTTTCGTGTAAAACATTTTGTCTAATTATGAGATGTGTTACTTATGGAAACTAATTATTATGGTATATGTTGTTATAGAAAGTCATTTTATGGCAAATAAAAGTTATCACTGTTGAGTTGTTAAGGCAAACGTTATTAGTATACATGATAATAGTGCAAGTAAATATTATGATCGGGGATGATTATGGCAAACAATATTAGTGCAAATTAATTTATGGAAAACGAGAGAATACCGTTTCGATTGCATAAACACACCAAAGTTAAGTTCTCAATCTGTCACTTAAAATAATATAACACTGATATTTAGTGTCTTGATTGCCTTTTTAACATAGGTAATGTATTCAATGTACCACTTAGGCTAATAGAATATTGTGAGTCTAAGCATTCCAATTGTTTTATGGACCAAGGTAAAGTATTCAATCTTCCAGTTTAGCTAGTTTACCTTTGCAAGATTTAACTTTCTACTACCCTTTTGAATTGCGGTAAAGTATTCAATGTACCACATAGGTTAATTGAAAATTGTGAGTATTACGTAAAGTAATAATATGCAGTACAGGTAAACTGAACAAAGACCACATAAAAAAGTTTACTATTGTACAAATACAATTTTGTGCAGATATGAATTAGAAATAATGGCATTATCTTCAAAAAGACAATTGCTAGAGATATGATATTTTGCCACAGTGAAGATATAATAGTAACCATGGCAATTCTTTATTTAAGCCCAAATCACCAAAATGTCAGTTTGGCTATTTTACTTTTGTGATGACGATATACTCTCAGGCAAGAGGCAAGTGATAGTTAACAGTAACTACGTAAAGTCACTGTTGCGCTCCGCAGGTTTCAATTCTCGGTATACTGTCTACTCTGGATGTATGTTTGTTACTTTTTAGGCAAAAACCTCTAAACAGATTTTTATGGAACTCGGCAGTGAAATATCTTATACATCCGAATAGCACATAGGCTTCCTATACGTAAGTCTACCCAAAAATTGAATCAGGGCTCTTATAAGTGAGCGCCAATGTGCTGCAAAATGTACGCTATAGCATAATTCAATAGGGTATTTGTAATTTGAACTACCAATTTTCGTATATAAGCCAGTATGACATCACTATCCTATTCCTGTTAAAACTCACTTCGTCGCTATTGTGACGTGACCAATTACCAGTTTACGCTGTACAACGGACATCCGTCACTACAGTTTATCCAAACTAGAGGCAATTTTGCCTCCACCGTCGGTAGGTACGGATTTGTCCATTTCTATGACTGTACGGCACTGCAAGCCTGCAATGTATCTAATCGGCTTAAATTATGGGCAGCTGTGCAAAACTTCCCTGTTATTCTCATGACTGATTGGTGTTTTGGTTTCTGGATTGGGTTTGTTAAGGGCTTTATCGAGCACCAGTTAAACTGACTTACCTTTTCGCACTGGTGGCCAATTTTAGTGTGATATGTGTACACATGTAGATAAAAAGTTAGAAAAGTATATTTTAAAGTGCTGCATTTGATAAAAAGTATCTGTTTAGTAAATCTATATTACCTAAACAAAATATTCTAATACGTTATTAAGTATTTAAGTTTAGGTTTCTTTTCATTCTTAAAACAAAATATTCTTCATGATGAGAGATAAATGTCGTTGTCCCAATAGTGGATTTCATGATTTATGCGAAGAAATATCCAAAAGAGTTTTATGAATAAATTGCATTTAAAAATAAGAACGAAGATATTTTTCAACTCTATGTGACCAAAAAATATATTATGAATTTTAACAATATCCTAACTAATAGACCAAATCCAATAAATTTGAATACTTGGTAATAGACTATCCTATTGCATACTTGACATTTTTTATCAAACTGCTATCGTATTTATTTTGAAGTTGAAAATACACAAATTTAAATGATAGTGATTCACACGTTACTATCAGCTGATTCCGGATCAGTGGGCACGGCTCGATTTTGTGTCCGTTTGTTTATTTTTATTTTAATGTTATCCGACGTTGAGTGTAATGTGGAGGGTTTAGAAGTTTATGGTGGAAAGAGAGGTTTTGGATATTGTGCAATTTGTGGAAATGTATAAATCAGTTAGTCGGTGACTATAGAAATATTTTTTTTTTATTTATGCTTGAGCACTTGATGCTGACTGATGTTATTAAGTATTCTACATCCTACATTGTTACATGGTGTTGGTGGGTCAGCTTTCTTTATGTCCTCCTCCACTTCACTCTCTCTGTGAAGCCGAGTTGTCTTCAATGCTTACACGCCTGTATCGCCTATCATATGCCTCTGGCGTAGTGCCGCAGGCTTGGAAAGAGGCGAACGTACAACCGATTCCCAAGAAAGGGAATCGTTCTGATCCGGGCAACTATCGACCCATTGCTATCACCCCTATCCTCTGCAAGGTGTTTGAACGTTTAATCAACAACCAACTCGTTCGCTACCTAGAGGATCACTCTCTCATCAGTGATCGTCAGTATGGCTTCAGACCGAAACGATCAACGGGTGATCTTCTACCGTATGTCACTCACCTTTGGGGTGAGGCGATGGACAGGCATGGAGAGTCGTTGGCTATTAGTCTCGACATCTCCAAAGCCTTCGATAGAGTCTTGCATCGTGCGCTTCTTTCCAAGCTTCCAGCCTACGGCTTGCCGCCTCGATTGTGCAACTGAGTTGCCAGCTTCCTGCATGACCGCCGCATACGAGTCCTTTGTGACGGTGAGTTATCGAAGTTTCTCCAGGTGAACGCTGGTGTGCCTCAAGGGTCCGTGTTATCGCCCACGCTTTTTCTTCTGCATATCAATGATATGCTCACTTTTGGGGGCATACATTGCTATGCAGATGACAGTACTGTACATGGGCGATATCTCGGACACCCTGCGGCTAAGCAAGCCGATACTGAGGAATATAGGCGAACACTTGTTGCTGAGCTTGACCGGGTTCTGAATTGCATCTCGCATTGGGGTGATGAGAACCTGGTCGAGTTCAACGCCAAGAAAACACAGGTGTGCGCATTCTCAGGCAAGTTATCTCCATTCCTTCCCCATCCCTCTCTCCTGGACACTCCACTACCGATTCAAGACAGCCTCAATATCCTGGGTATTGACATACGCAGAAATCTCAACCAGAAGAACTACATCGAGGGTGTCATCAAATCTGCATTTCGGAAACTCGGAGTCCTGAACAAGGTGAGGAGGTTTTTCACGCCGGAGCCGTTGTGTCTGTTATACAAGACCCAGGTTCGCTCCTGCGTGGAATACTGCTCTCACCTTTGGAATGGCTCCGCTCAGTACTTATTGGACGCCTTCGATAGGTTGCAGCGGCGTTCTGTCCGTATCATCGGGGATCCAGAGGCCACTAAGACTCTTGAGTCACTGCAATTACGCAGAGACGTGGCCTCAATGGCTGTCTTCTACCGCATCTATCACGGTGAGTGCTCCGAAGAGCTCTTTCAACTAATCCCAGCCTCTCCTTTCTTATCCCGAACGACACGTGCTGGGTTGAGGTGCCACTCTTACACGGTAGAACAGATACCGTCACGCACCAAACGGTTCGGCGCCTCTTATCTCTGCAGTACCATTAAGATGTGGAACTCTTTACCAGTCCACGTGTTTCCCTCCACCTATGATCCCGGGTCCTTTAAGCGGGGCGTGAAAAAGCTTTACTCAAGGCCGTCAAGGTGAGGGCCATCATGCCATAATGCCATGATGGCTGCTGGGATGATGTCCATCACTATGGGACTTCACTGACTGCTTAACATCAGGCAGCATGGAGTCAATTTGTTCGGCAGGAAAAAAAAAAAAAAAAGGCACAGGGCCAGCGATAATTAATAATTTAAGCGGACATGACCTAGCCCAGCTAATAATGGAGTCGACTGATGAACTTCAAATATTAAACGTGCCTACCACCCCCAACTTGAGAAATACTGTAATAGATCACTACTCTGAGGTTTTTGTTTTCTGCGTATTTCTACTCCTGTTTTAAGGAACATTTCGGTTTGTGAACAGATTTACGCTGGGAGTTTTCATTAAATATACGACGCGCCACGTCTTGTTTAAAAATGAGAGTAATTCTTGTTTAACAAGTTAAATATAATGTATGTTTTGTCCATAAACGTAACAGTATGTAATAAAATAGTGCTTTTAATTTAGAAAACGAATATTTACGTCGAATTTGAGCAGCGAAACTCCTATAAACAATGTCTTAATTGATATTATTATTAATTAAATACTCTTTTTGCTCTCAAACCGGGCGAAGTGTAAAAAGCTTACATCTTTGTTCCGGGACTGAAAGGATTGTTTTCAACACTAGATATTCAATATGTGAGTAAGTTATTTAGACTGTTCTTAAATATACAAGCTTGTTCATTTGCTGGGATAGTTTTCACTATAAAAAAGCTGTTAAAAATTTATTAATTTTATTTTGGAAAAAAATCCTGTATTATATTTCATTTGAATACATTTTGTATTATTCCTGTAGCTATTAAGGCAAAAACGTTTTCGTTTAAACCTTAAAAATGTTTTTTCCAAACCATGACTGAAATATGTTTAAGACGCAATATGAAATATTAAATTGTACGCACGTTTCGTTTATTTGTATGAATATAAAATAACAAAAAGTATTTTATAAAACAATATCAAACAGAATCAATTTCGAAACTCCTAATTAATAATTAGGAAACAGTCCCGTTATTCAGTTCTCATTAAGTTGTTCCTCGTATAATGACTTCATCAAATAATAAGATTGTATTTCAAACGTTCTTGTGATATACAAGATTCAAGTTGTGAGTTTGTACAATGAGTTAAGGTTTTGCTGAATAATGGGAGCAGCAATGTATGGTTGTTTTAAAGGGGTACGTCTTGTCAGGTAATCATTTGAAATTATTCATAATTATTGTATATCAATATTGTTAGGGAAACGTATGAAACTTAGGTGACTTAAGAAAGAATGTGATTGCGTTGATCACACACTTTCTTTAAATATTCTCTCTTATTTACACTGACTTTCTTTAAATATTCTCTCTCTCAGTCGTTTCTCTCATTTGTCGTGACTCCTTTTTTCTTGGTCAACTAAAAGACTCCATCGTTTGCGTTCCTGTTGTAGGGCAGCACTTATCGAGAACGCCAGTTGCTCAGATATCTGGTCTGATCATTCCTTGGTACTTCTGCTAGGTCTCTTTCCTTCTACTTTTCCTGTCACCATAAAGAAAGGCTGTATAGCATTTGTTATTATTAGATAGCAACAAGATGAAGGTATAGAAGAATGTGAGCCTAACCTTGCTCACTTTTGATGGCTTGCCTTGTGTAAAATGTATTTTAAATGAGTACTTTTTATGGCGTGGTGAGCTTACAGTACTAGGAGGTAAAATAGTGCAGAAACCGCGCCGTGGAAATAACCCTTAAGATTGCCACTATTTTCTACGAGAACAGTATCCTTATCGAAGCGGTCCATTCAAGCAAATCAGGAAGTCTTAACAATTCGAAAAACATCAATAATACCATAATACAATTTTGTTCCTGAAACCTAAACTATATAAAGAACAGTATGAACACAATTTCTTCAGCAAATTGAAATACATATACTGCGGCCGAAATTCACAGACAGCCAAACATCGTGTTTACGAGCGCGAGTCTAACCGTTTGTTGTGATGTTTTATGAGATAGGACGCTTAGTACACGTTTGTAGTATGATTTAGTACTAGTTATTATGGGATTATTACAACGCTGTACTGTGGAAAATAAAATGATTATATTCTACCTCATACAATACAACACCATATTATTATATTATAGTCCCAAACTAAGCATAGTTAATAATATATGTCGGAGATTGGAAAACGGAACGTTAAATCTTAATAGATTTGGGCGTATTCGGATACGATGGTTGGCAACACTGAGGTCAGCAGTTGACAGCTGTCAATGTCATTAAATGTTTTATAAGCGAACGCGAAGCTGTCAACGGGCACTTTTAGCGACAGACACAGCGGAGGAAACAAGTGTGGCCTACCTACGTCCGATTTCGCCACGTTTCCAAAAGTAATCCAGTTTCATCCGAGCCACGTGTGCATATTTCGTTTGTTTCATTTTCAAAACCCCCTTGGCGGCGGATGAAGGTGTTGGGCTCCGCCGCCAAAACACTCGGCGGCCGCAGAGGATAGGGAAGACGGCAACGCAACACCGTATCTCCTCTTCCTCTGCGGCCCCACCGCGACGCAACGATGGTGCGCCCCCATTTGATCGCGGGAGATAGGGCGCGCGGCAACGCAACACCGACACGCCTCTCCTCCCGCGACCGCACCCGACTGCGAGGGACAGAAGAACTGTCCCTCGCACCCGCCCCTTTGGACGCATCCTGCGCAGGCCTCTGGTGGCTTGACCCACGCGGAGCATCCCCTCCTGGATCCCTCTTAGCTTCACCGCGGGTGACCAATCCACGGTTACTGAGCCCCCCCACCACGACAAGGTGGAGATCCCACGGGGGGGGGGGGATCATGTCAGCCTAGAGACGACCACTGCTGGACATAGGCCTCCCTTAAGGTTCTCCACACAGACCGATTTTGAGCCGCCCGTCTCAAATTATTATTAACTTAAGTAGGCAATATTTACTAAACTTACAATTCTATATTTCTATTTCCATTGTCCTTCGAAATGTCCACCACCATTGTCAATACACAGATCACAGTCTTTTCACTTCGTCAAAAGCGTTCAATATGCGCTGTTTTAATTGTTCGACACTAACCGGCTTACTTTTGTACAGTCACAAAATGATGTCCATGGGTACACAGCTGCACTCGCGATTCCTCCACTCAAAAAGTACGCACTATGCCTAGCTACATACTCCCGTGATATTATGAACTGATAAGCAATCGCGTCGGGAAAACATAGACAAACAATTAAATGTTGCAGCGAAAAAATCGATACGCTCACGTCCACTAGAAATTTAGCACTGTTTGTAGCCTTGGAGCGTGGCGCGCGCGCAGAGGGACAGGGGGGAATGTATCAATGGAATAGTTTATTACTCTTACTACTCAGAGTACGCGGGTCGGTTATAGTCTTAGTTATGCACTAACCAATTATTACGTATTTTTGTGGACAGTTTTGAGACAGTTATGGGACATAGTGTTTTTATTTTTTAACTACTTAAATATTCAGTTAAAGATACTTAGTGCCCCGTTAAATTTTTTGTACTAATTAAAAAATAGTGGTGTATATATAGCATCATCATCTGGGAATATTCTGTTGTTTAGAGCAGTGCCAGTCATATTTGAAGACACAGACGCACTGTGTTTCGTCTAGAACATGCTAGCTGGACAAAAGTCATTGTCTAATTACCTGAAATTTATTACCTGAGCCTTTTACCAGATACCCAGGTGCCCCAATTCTGAGAATTGTTTTGGACACGTGTCAACTACTGATAAGGTAATGAGGTTAGTATATAAGGAAAGAGTAAGAAAACCACTTATTAATTGCATTTTTGCGTGTACGGAAGTAACATCCTATGTCAGTGAGTTTAAGTTTTTTCAAAAGTGTTAGTGATGGATCTTCAAGTTAAAGGCATGTTCTTTTTATTTCTAATAAGAAAATAGGTTTACATTTCCCCATTTTTTTTAAATAGCTCGAGTTTAAAGAAGTTTGTCAAATTTTGATGATTTTCTGAATTCATTGGACTAGAAACTACTTGTACCCTCTTGTACCCGGGCTAGATTTTATATATAGCATAGCCATATCTGTTAGCTTTTAAATTTTAGTCATCTTAGCCTGCACACTTGAGTACAACTTTGTCATTTTGTCTGTTTTCTAGAATACGAATTCTCAGTCTCGAAAATGGAGTTTTTTGATGAATGGCAGAAACATGCTAAAGAGAACCGTAACAGTAGACTGTATGAGTTTATAGTGATGAAATATGATCTTGTTAATATCACGGAAGCATCTGAGCGGGAAATTAAAATGACAATTGGAAGATTGTCATCCAAATACACAGAAAAATGGGAAAAATGTGGGAAATGCCGTAATCGCTTCCTGACTAAGAATTCTGAGTGGTTGTCTGGGGATTTTACATTCAAAGCATCTGTCCACCTCTCAACACCATCATCATCAAGTAAGAGTTCGATTCGTGGACGTCCATCAATAGATTTTCCTGAAGCAAGTGAAAAAACGAAAAGGAGACGCGTGGAGGACCTACTACACACGCGAGATGTAAACCAGCTAGTAGCCGCTGCTGAAATATCGGCACGATTATCCGGACATCGGAATTTGGCTACTGTGATTAAAGAAGCAAGCCATAGTCCGGAAAAGTGCCAAGAAATGAAAAGATATGTGGGTGAAAAGGTACGCGAACAACCAAGATGTTTGTCCAAAGAGGAGGCTTTGGCATATTATGTGGATGCCAAATCCACGAGCCACTCTTATAAACAAACGAGGAAATGGAGCATCAAGGCAGGACACCAGGTATTCCCATCATTTTATCGTGTTAGGCAGGCAAAAATTGAATGCTACCCTCCCGAGGAACAGATTTTTATAAGCGAAACGCGTGCAAAAATTAAACTTCAGGCGGTTTTAAATAAAACAGCTGAACGTCTAATTTGTGCACAGCGTGAAGTTTTAAAATCTGTAGATTCTGGCTCATCACTCTTCCTTGTAAGCAAGTGGGGGTGTGATGGAAGTTCCGGTCATAGCACTTACAAACAAAAATTCTCAAACAGTGAAGACACAGATGAGTTTTTGTTTATGTTCTCATTCGTGCCACTTCAGTTACGTGACAATAGTGGTAGAGTTGCTTGGCAGAATCCTCGACCATCTTCTACCATGTATTGTCGACCGATTAAGTTTATTTTCTCCAAAGAAACAACAGATTTTACTGTAATAGAAACCAATAAGATTTTGGAGGAAATATACCAATTGGTGCCAACAATAGGTAATATAGATGGTAAAGAGATATCGGTCAAACACGAATTACTGTTCACTATGATTGATGGTAAAGTGTGCAACGCTATGACTGAAACTTCGTCAGCACTTAAATGTTACATTTGTGGAGCTACTCCTAAATTTATGAATGATGAGTCTAGGGAATTTGTTGTAAATAAGGAAACTCTTGGTTTTGGTATATCTCCCCTTCACGCTTGGATCCGGTCTTTTGAATGTTTGCTTCACATAAGCTATCGTCTTGAAGTTAAGAAATGGCAACTTCGAGGTCAAACTGACAAAGAAAATGTGAAGCAACGTTCGGCTCGTATCCAAGAAAGGTTTAATTGTAGAATTGTGTGAAATGGGTTTAATTGTAGATAAACCAAAACCAGGATTTGGTAATACGAATGATGGGAATATTGCTCGTCGGTTTTTTGAGAATCCTGAACAGAACTTTGGCACTATCCTTAGAACTTTAGCTTCGGGTTACGATATTGATGTTGTTAAATTTAATTCTTTTACACAGGACACAAAAAAATTGTATCTTAGTCTCTATTCGTGGTATAAAATGCCTGTTACTGTGCACAAAATTCTTGTGCACAGTGTAGAAATTGTGAGATCGGCTCTTTTACCTATTGGGCAGCTTTCTAAAGAAGCTCAGGAAGCGCGTAATAAGGATTATAGGGGGTTCCGGGAGCACAATACTCGAAAATATTCACGTATTGCCACGAATAGGGATTTACTTAATAATTATGTTGCTAATTACATCTGATCCTGTAATAAATGGCCTTAGGGAAGTGCCGAAAAAACCGACGAGTAAACTTCCTTCTGAGGTTTAAGAATTAATTATACCTCCTGTAAATGTAAGGTCTAGTGTAAGTCATTGTAGTTCTCATCAAAATATGTCAGATTATATGGTAGATGATTCTTCAGAAGAAGAATTTAGTGATGCATAATAAATAGAAGTTGTAAATAATATTTTACTAATGCTGTTTTAAGCTGTGTACCTTTTTATGACTATTGTTATTTTTTTTCATTGTTATTTTTTACCTGTCTGACAATAAAAGATTAATCGCTATTATATTTTTTTTTGTTGGCACACGTGACCCTACCTCCTGTTTTTTGGTGTTATATGCGCTGATACCCCATTAGAATATCATAATAAAGCCGTACGAACTAAAAAACCTCAATAAATAATTTTGTCCAGCTAGCATGTTCTAGACGAACCACAGTGAGACGCTCCAAATCTGCTGTCACAGATCTGCTTGGGAGCAAAAGACCTTCTGAAAGTAAAAGTACAATTCGAGTAGAATGATAATTAAACTATTCATTTGCACATATCTTCAAAAAGTCTGTGGTGAACGCCATTGAATCCGATACATAATTATCTTCGTCATGGCAGTCTTTTGGTTTCTTCATTGGGTAACTGCTTTTAGTTTTTAAAACATTTTAATCATGGCAAATGTCATAAAGATGTAGTTAAACAACATCTGATCATATCAAACACATTACTGTGTTTATATATTTTAATGTACTCAAAATATGATATTGTGGTAACATATTTCAAGTAAAAGGATAAGTCAAAACCAGAATCTAGTGGTAGCGAATACTTTATATTTATGTAACGGATTTACATCTCGTTTTTAGGGTTCCGTAGTCCACAAGGAACCCTTATAGTTTCGTCATGTCCGTCTGTCTGTCCGTCCGCAGCCTAGCTCAAAGACGCCTGGTGCTAGAAAGCTGATATTTGACATGAATATAGACATAAGATATTGCAACAAAACTGTAGAATAAAATTTAGGGAAATATTTTTTTAAGGGTATCTCCCCTACATATATAGTGGGTTGAATTTTTTTTTGGTTGAGTACTCCATCATGTGGGGTATCATTGGATAGGTTTTAAAAAAATGTTATTAGTTTTTCGATCAAGTGATTGGTTTGTCAAATATCAAGCTTTGAAGGGAAAAAAATTTTTAGACTCAAGTGTCCCCCCTCTGCCGGCTAAACTATTAATTTGGAAGAGGTGAAAAAAAACACAAATGTAGTACATATAACGAATTTAAAAGGAAAACTATCACAGCTAACTAGATATCACTAGTTTACGAGTAATCGTCGGTTAACTTATAAATACCTATTTCTGTAAGTTTACATTGGGCGCGCTGGCTTAATCTTAAAGATATACGTACTTCGGTATGTAATGTACTACGGTACTACGTATGTATAGTAGTAGTATATCTTGGAAACCACATTTTATGTTTACAATACATAACTGGATACATAACTTGTATTTTTCTAAACAAAACTTAGGTTATTAAAATTATTTTTTCAGCAAAATAAACAGTCGGATTTGTTGTAAATTAATACCCTTTGCAGCAAGTCATTGTGGGCAACTACGGAACCCTACATTGCGCGTGGCCCGACACGCACCTGGCCGGTTTTTATTTAAATATGGAGGTGAAATACCTTATATTTTACCCGAAGTTTCGGCATAGTTTCCACGTCAAAACGAAACGTAGCTATATATACCTATTATATATTATAATTATAAGTATCTAGTGGCAGTGCTGTTTTTTTTACAAAAGGAAAATACGTTGGCTTTATTCGAATGCTAAGTAAGAACGTGACCAGGCGTGGCAATAATAAGTTGCAAAAGTATTAAGTGGTAGATTTGGGAAGCAAAAAACCACGAAGACAACGGGGACGTCGTTTAAGGTTACAGCCAAACTTCTAACGAGCCGTCATAAAGTCAGTGTTTACTCGAGTCACCTTCAACGCGTCCAAGGTAAAAATGTACTGCAACAACGCTATCATAAAACCTTATGACGCAACTCCTTGAACGGCTACTCTCCTGGTACTAGAGGCAGCATTTTAAATTATTAAAGTGGCTTTAGGTGAAGAGTGTTTGAAGAATTCATCGGTGCTGTTCATCTTATAAATATGCTTTTGTATATTTAAAAATAATAGAACTAGAGGATGCCTGCGGCTACGCCCGCACATTATTTTAAACTTACCCGTTTTGCTTGATCCCATCAGTGGCTACGCCCGGACATTTTTTTAAATTTACCCGTTTTGCTTGATCCCGTTGGAATTTCAGGAAATCCCTTCTTAGTATACCCTACTGTCACCAAGTAAAATACATGTCAAACAGCTTTTTGCGCTTAATAGACCTAGCTGTAGCTTGTCTGTCTGTCAGTGAGTAATACAAAAATTTTGATTTAAGCTGATATATTACATTAATAAACAAATGGATGGACTGGTTGATCAATGCTATATCATAGTCTACTGAATTAAAAATCTTAGCAGATATTTTTAATTATATAATTTGTAGGTCCAGGAGCTTACAAAATTATTAAATAAGTAGCAATTGTTGAGTAAAATAGTCAATAACATAGCCATTTACGTGGTACGAAACGTGGTTACATGGTCATTTAATATGAGTGACGTTCTGTATCGGGGTTATGTTTGTATTGCCTTACAAGAACCAATAGTGAGCAACTATGCCAAACTAAGTGCAAATCTTGCTTACGCTTTTGTTTGGCAATCCAAGAGCTAAGTCTCAGTTGCTAATTAGACTTGCCTTGGTGTTTCTGGAGTGCTATAACATGTTCTTAGTAAAGTTAATTTGAGGACAGCTTTCTTATTGGATAAAACCAAATATAATTCTAAGAATTTATGAAACAAACAAAATGTCAGAAGCATTACGATCGGAACGACAAAAAATATTAGGATGTTATTTTGTAGGCATTTTTTTGTTTGCTTGTGAAAAAGCTTTACATCTTTTTAATAATAAATAATTAAAGATTATCGGTTCAGATGCTAGCACCACAAATAAATACCAAAAATCTCATATACCTATGCCTAAATGAAACAATTTATGATATTTCAAAGAGCAACCGATTCGTCACACATTTCATTTTCACGCTTCCCAAAGACTAAAGAAAATATAGAGACATTTTTATCATACTTCCTTTCCACGCTAAGTTATTAACTTTCATAGCTACGTAGTGAGAAGTGACAATGAAAATAAATTGCTTATTACGACTCAGTTTATTACCAACCAGGAATGCCTTTTATTCTCCATACATTTCTATATTCGTTTTAAATTTTCTTTTGGGATATTCTGTGTGAATTAAAAAGTAACTTGGTGAGATCCTCATTTGAATGATTGACTTTATTTTGTAATTTTCTGAGAGACTAGTTTTTTATCTATTTTGAAACTTTAAAGATTTTTTCTTTTTTATCTGATTACAAACGAAACACCAGCCATACTTTTTGTTTCTAAGACCGATTTTTGTTACAAAGTTTTATTATAATATACACTTTTTTGTTACGGGAGGGTACTGGGCCTTAAGCTACGACTAAACGTATAATATATTATACGTTTAGTCGTAGCTTAAGGCCTAGTACTTATTTATATTCCAGTTCCAATAAATACGTCTTTTTTGAGATTTGTTACCAACAATCACCAATATTCAATTATTTTGATAATTGAACCTTTGACTTAGATCAGAAATAAAACATTTCATGTATTTTGTCTTCTTAGGCCAATGTCTACCTTCATTTTCTGTATTGAGCAATCAAAAAATCAAATAGCCATTGCGTTCCTAATGGTTTTTCCAGCTGCTCTTTTTATGTCTTCGCACAGCCGGTTCCGGGGTCTAGATAATTTAGATAAGCAAATAAATCTATATTTTAAAATTATTTTTATTGTTCCCAGGTACCGTGAATACCCTAAAATTCCTGCAAATCCACGTCCCAAAAGCGGTTCTGACGGGCAGTGACGCAGAGGGCACAACTATACAGCATCAGATGGTACAGAAACATGATCGAGTTCTATCGGTTTGTGCCGAAGGAATCGCCTGCGACGAAGGTCTTTCCGGTAGCTGAGATTAAATTTGATGTAAGTAAAGGTTGTTTTCGTGAGGATTATATTTTTGTTAGAGAGCTATTACCTTCTGAGAGCCTTCGAAAAGATATAGTAACGTTATTCTTGTTTGCTTCGACATACTTTATTAAGTGCGGTACTTTTAAAATACGTATTGGAACTAATTAAGGTACAGATATTATACAAACATTTATCTGCCTCAAAAATTTATAAAGTTGATTTTAACCCAGATATTTAGATATACTGTAAGATAGGATTGAACGATTGTGAATTCAAATTAGTCTGATCCTTTGACACCAAAATGTTTATTTTTCATCGTAATCAATAGTCTATCTCATCAGTAATAATGTTTTTATTGAACAAAAAATGAATTCTTGGCTCGCAACAAAGATAGGCGTGACGTGAGCACAAATGTTGCAGAGAGAATTTCAATTCTCGCTTGGCCTTTCCTCTACAACTAGCTGGTGTAAAAATACCTTTAGAATATTTTAGGGCTTAAGACTGGATAATAATACTTATAGACATTTCATTTCTATGTTGATTATTAAATGAAGACCGCTTTTTGTTATTTAAAATAATAGGAACAACAGTTATTTGTGAAGTACTTAATGATGAATTTAAAAAAAAATAAGCACATATAATAATCAGTTCTTAAAAGCACACACAAAATCGGTTATTTACACATAAACTATTATTCTTCTTCTTTTCAGCAACAATTAAATAATTATATTAAGGAATTTATAAGAGTTGCAATTAACATTCTAAACAAATTAATTATTAACATTGATTAACATTATATTCTTAAATAGCAATTCGAGATCTAATATAAAATATATATAAATAATGTCAAAGCTTATCATTTAAATATCCTTTGATGTAATAGTAGCATTTATTGATCAGGAATTCCTTAAATTTGGTTTTAAATACATTAATATTCTGGATATCTTTAATATAAATAGGAAGTTGGTTATATAACTTTGGAGCCATACAGAAAAAGCTTTTATTTAAGAGGGCAGTTTTACTTTGCTCCACTTGAAGTTTATGCATAAGTCTATTACTTCGTAGCGTTTTATAGGAACCTAAATTACTTTTTACAAAAACAATGATTTCAAAAATATATAAACATGGCAATGTCAGAATTTTCAGTGCTTGGAAGTGAGGCTTACAACTTTCATATTTTCCTAATTGACACTATATATACATAGTCCGAATGTATTTATTTTGAGATATAAAAGCTTTATGTCTGTCTGTTGAGTTTCCCCAGTACATCAAACCATATCTTAGTGTTGATACAACATATGCGTGATAAGCTGTTAATAGAGTAGACATGCTAACAGTTTTTATTACTATGTATAGTGCATATAAAAATGTATTGAGCTTCGCACATACTTGGTTCACCTGTTTTTTCCAGTTAAGGTTGCAATCCATGTGAATTCCCAGAAATTTTGCCACAGTTACCTCTCTAATAGTCTGACCACAATAATTTATATTCATATTAGGCTTCAAAGAAGTATTCTTGTGCCGAAAACACATGACATTGGTTTTATCTAAATTTATAGCAAGATTGTTAGATTTCAACCAAGCAACGATTTTTTCTAAGGCAATATTTATCTCGGCTTCGAGTAATTCTGAATTTTTATTTGTGAATATAGCGGTGCTGTCCTCAGCAAAAAGGACCATTGGGGAACTGATAACCTGTGGGAGATCATTAATATATATCAGAAACAATAATGGTCCGAGAACACTTCCTTGGGGCACGCTATATTTAATTTTGGATAGTGGATTCATATTTGAATTCTTGTTTTCGTTTTTGACATATTTTAGATACTACAGTTATTTGCTGCCTGTCATTAAGGTAAGACAACATTAAGTCCAGAACATTGCCCCTGATTCCGTAGGTATTTAGTTTGTTTTTAAGAATACGATGATTCACGTAATCAAAAGCCTTGGTGAGGTCCATAAACAAGGCGCAGACAGAAAACTTGACATACATTTTTTGTTATTACGTCCAGAAAATTATAAACCGCTCTGTTGATTGATTTATCCTTTCGAAAGCCCATTTGTTCGTCAGATAGAATTTTGTTTTCTTCTAAATAATTGTTAATATTTTGATATATATGTTTTTCAAAAATTTTAGAGAAAACCGGTATGAGCGCTATTGGGCGATAGGAAGCCATGTTTTCCTTATCCTCCTTTTTAAACAATGGTTTTATAATAGTAGTTTTCAATTTACTGGGAAAAATACCGCCAAAAATAGATAAATTAAAAATATGTGTCAATATCGGTGATATTATTTTGTTTACGCTCTTTTTTACTTTGGTCGTGATGTCGTCAGAGCCTGTACTACTGGTATTTTTTAATGATAAAATTATGCGTTCTATGTCATGTGGTGTAGTCGTATTTAAAAAAATTGAATTTAATTTATTATAAATTACTTTATTATTTTTGTTTTGGTTATTACATGTCAGAGGTTTAACTTGATTAATGAAGAAGCTGTTAATTTCTTCAGCTATATGCCGAGGATGGCTAATAATCGGCTTTTTATTTGACCTATGACGTCCCGAGGTATGTTCGTTTTATTTTTATTTATTATTTCCCAGGTCGCTTTTGATTTGCTAGTAGCGGTATTTATTCGATAGTTATTTTGCGATTTCTGAGTTAATTTAAGAATCCGACTGAGCTTTTTGTAGTAAGATTTAAATTTGACTTTAATCTGTCGCATTGTTTGTTCTTCTGTATTGCCACAATAGGTTTCTTTTGCGTTTTGAGCATAGTTTTATGCCCTTGCTAATCCATTTGGGACGATTTGTTAGTGGTGTCTTTATTCGTGTTATCGGGAAGCATAAGTCGTAATACAGTTTAAACGTGTCGTCAATGGATCCTCAATATCGTATATATCTTTAAACGTAAGGGACGATAGGCATTTACTAAACTTTTCTATATTTTTTTTACTGTAATCACGCTTGTTACTGTACCAATATTTATTTTTATATATCGATTTTACGGGGCAAAAAATTAATTGTGCGGTGTGATCTGATATAGCTAGCTCCATTATAGTACTCTTACAACCTCTTACATGATCATGTATTACGTGATCAATACATGTGCCACTACTAAGTCGAGTTGGTAGTTCTGATGTAAGTTTAAGATGATATTCTAGTAATAAATGTCTATATTCTTGTGAAATTTTATTATTTTTCGTTACGTCAATGTTAACATCGACGTATATTATATTCTTTTTCTTTTTAAAGCAGTAACTATAGAGAATATCATTAAATTAAAAAAAAAGATAACATTGAAGATCGTTGCCCGAATTATGGGGAGGTCGGTATACACAAAATATCAACAGATTGTGGTCTATAACTTCTATGCCACTACATTCAAATATGTTTGGCACGTTGTGTTTAAATACTTGTTCTAATACCTTAAATCTAAAATTACGACGAATAAGTATGCACGACCCACTATGCCTACTTTTTCTAGTGCTACAACTGGCAAGAACAAAAGGTGGCATATGCAATAAATGTGTATCTTCATGAACCATATTGAGCTCAGTTATACAGACAATATCTATTTAAATTCCATCATCCACTAAAATATCTATACTTGTACTTAATAAATCTAATTTATTTACCAGACCATTAATATTTTGGTGTATTATTTGTAAAGAAACATCATTCTGGATGAAAAATATCTTCTTCATCTAAAGGAACTGTAGTGGGTTTTATTTGGGTAGTTAAATCGAAATCAGTCTGGGTACTTTTGTGTGAGAAGCATACTGTATTTTTGTTCAAGTTCCTATAGTGGTGCAGTGCCTTTAATTTAAAATCAATACGTAGTATTTCCCTAAGAATTGACCTACACAAGTAAACTGGAAAGACGCGACGATTAGGGCGAAATCTAGCATAGTCCATCTCAACAAATAGTAAATTTACAAAATGTTTACAGATAAACCTCAATTCATTGTTCAACTTCTGTTCTCGGAAGTGGTAGCTAAACGGGATCTCAGGCACAATAATATTGGTATGTTGTGCCTGTTGAAAGCAGTTTCTCATATAAAAAGGAAAGTCATTCGGGTTACGATCGTTAGTGCCACTTAAAATTATTAGATTTTTTTTTCCCAAGCTCATTAAAATTTCGTTCTGACGTGCAAGCATATCTTTTGCCTGTGATCCTGGTTTCATCAAACATAGTACGTTGTATTTAGAACCAACCAGTTTCTGCAGATTGGCTCTTACGTTACGTCCTTGTTGATCAGCTACAATAACTATTTTCTTTAACTCTTCATCTTGGTCTGAAGTAATATGTGCCTCAACATTAACCAAATTATCGCTTTCAGTGTTGTTTTTAAATGTATATTCCGTGTTACCCAAGAGATTTTGTGGTTGTTCGGATGCTTCTTTTTCAGCGCTAGTGTCTTAGATAAGATAAGATAAGATAAGATAAGATAAGCTTTATTTGCATAAACATGTGTGTGTGTGTACATACAAAGAAAGTGCATACATACAAGATGACAAAATAAATTAAGTGCAGACATGTTTGTCACAGCATGACGTGCAAAAATAAATTGGTTACTTATAAAATTATACAAAAAAAAAGATACATTTAACAATATATTATTTTTTTGTCCAAATTATTTAAATTTAGTTATTTCATATTGAAATTATAAGATTATTATATAGATCTATATAAATTTAATTAAGTAAATACAAATTCTTTTTTCCCATTAAGAAACTCAGTCACGATATAATATGCTCTGGCGGTCAAGAAAGTACGAAGTTTATTTTTAAACATTGGTTGAGGCAGTTCCTTCCAAGTTTTTGGTAATTTGTTAAAAATAATTGGTGCCATACAGTACACACTTTTGCGCATCAGGGTCGTCTTAGCGAATTGGAGACAAAGTTGACTACTGTCGCGTCTATTGCGTGGAAATTCGTCGGCTAGACGCTTATAGTAATGTGGGTTCGACTTAACAAACACAGCTACTTCTAATATGTATAAGCATGGTAAAGTTAACATTTTGTATTTTTTGAAATAGGGCACGCAGCTATCTGTCTTCATAAGTCTAAACATCGCCCGTAAATATCTTTTTTGAGATTTGAATGCTGTTTTTTTTTCCGTTGAGTTACCCCAAAATATTAGCCCATAGCGTAGGTGACTTTCTACCAAACCATAGTATGCTGTAAGTAGACCATCCGTATATAATGTGCATGAAAGTGTGTGTAAAGCGTATGCAGATATACTTAGTTTTTTACATAAAATTTCAATATGAGTTTTCCAGTTAAGGTTTTTATCAATCTGGAGGCCAAGAAATTTTGTTGAGTTAACTTCTTCTATGTTTTCATTGCGGTAATGTATGTTGAGGTTCATACTAGGTAACCGTTGCGTAAAATGTATAGCCTTCGTTTTATTTGGGTTTATTTTTAAATTATGTTCCTGCATCCATTGCATAGCTGATTTTAAAGCATTATTTATATCAATCTCATACGTCTCTACACTTTTACAAGGTATTGTCAACATACTGTCATGCGGATGACAGTACGTTGACAATACCTTGTAAAAGTCTGCCTAAATGCATTAAAGAACCATGGAATTTTCACTTTGTACTTGTACAGATACAGTTGGGGTCTGCTTGTTACTACTAAATCTTTTCTTGCGAGCAGAGACTGGAGTGCTGCTTTTTAAATCAATTACCTGTATCTTTTTGAACGTGGTGATACTTTTGTTGCATTTTTGAACTTCGTTTTTAAGTTTCTGATTCTCCATTCTGGTCTCCTGATGCGCACTTTGTAAATCTAACATAATTTTTTTTACTGTTTCCTGAAGGTCTAAAACTGTTTGGCTTTCGTTGACGGTGTTATCTGGAAGGCTCATAGTGGTACTCTCGAATAAACTGCTGTTAGTACCATTTTCTAAGGAGGTAGAACGTTGCGGCTTGCGGAAGGTGATATTTTCAGTTTCCATTTTAATAGTATATATTCACTATTATAATCTTAATATATAAAATCCTTGTGTTACTGACTGACTGACAGACACGCTACAGCCGAAACTATTGGGCGCAGGAAGCTGATATTTGGCATGTATGTTCCTTGGGGACCGTAGAGGTGCACTAAGAAGGGATTTCCCAAAATTCCCACGGGATCGGCCAAAACGAGTAAATTTAAAAAAAAATGCAGGCGTAGCTGCTGGCGTCCTCTAGTATTATATATTTATATCAAACTCGATCATCTATTCGATTATTTAATCGAGATACCATTCTTATTTTTATCTGTGGTTAGTTTATAGCACAGAAGAATAACTGAAGCATGGAAGGAACGATATTTTTAAGAACAAATTGTATATAGCTACACTCTTCACTCATATAATAAATTAGAGTTGCCAGAAGAAGATGGCACTATGTTTGTCAGTTAGGACTAAAGACAATTTGAACACAAATATCGTGACTTTTTAATTTAATAGTGACTGAGCAAATCCGCTATCGATATCGATTAAAGTTTCAATATAGGTTCAAAATCAAACGGACTTGTAAAGTATATTATGTATATGTAATGTAAAATGTATAACATTTTAAATTCCGTAACTTTGTGTCCACAGCAGTCAGAACGCTAGTTGATGGACAGTCTTTAAATAATTATTACACAAACTTGCATTTTTAAACTGAACTTATATATTTTTGTTTCAAATGGGTACTCAGTAGCACATAATCTTTCGAGGCATTATTTTCTAATTTTCATGGTATTTTTCTTTACGCATCAACAGCCTTTTCCAGTCCACTGCTGGTCTTAAACCTTCCCTTGTGGAGGTTTGGCTTACTATTATATCACACTAGCCAGACGTATTCGTATAGGGTTTTATTTTGAGATTTCCTTCTCTTGTGTTTCTCTTAGTCACCTCATACGACACCCTCGGTATAAATGTTTATTTATACTTATTTATAGTTAGTTTTTCAGCTGTAATGATAGCTGTAAGTGGGATTAATAAATATTAAATAAATAAATAATCACCCCCAAATAACATATTTTTATTAGAGAAAGCAAATAATTAAGAAAAAAGCAAAACTCATAGCTTAAGCATTATGATAACTGAGAATGGCATATCCAAATTAATTCATTACAAGGATAGGACATAGTCGACATGGATTTTATCAAGCAAAAAACATAAAAATTAACTTAAAATAGACAAATCAGACAAAACCTTGAATAGTGCCCAAAGGTTTGTTATTTACAATAATCACTTTATTGAAATTTTCTCATTACATAGTGTAGGTAATACAAATCTATGTGTAAAAATGTATGTGCGGGATGGGACACTCTTCGATCATACATGTGACACACAGAATATTTAGAAAATGTATAAATTGGCCAAATTACACATTTTTGCTAGAGAAAGTAAACAATTAAGAATAAGGCAAAACGCATGCTCAGGCATTATGATAACTGTAAATGTCATATATTATCCAACTCGACACATTATTAGAAAAGGCATGGTCGACATGGATTATTGTATCAAAACACATAAAATGCTGTGTGGTTGACGGCATAGAATACAAGTGTTACCACCCCCTATCTTCTCGTGGGTGTCGTAAGAGGCGACTAAGGGATAACACGATGCAAATACCATCTTTGCGTAGAGACGGAAAACTCGACATCAAACCCTATACGACTGCCGCGTTGGTCTCGCGGCATAAATGTGCGCGTGGGATCGGGAGGTTCCGGGTTCGATTCCTGGGTCGGGCAGTGTTACTGGGTTTTTCTGTCACGAAATTCTCAGTAGCAGCACGGAGTCTGGAAATGTGCCCGGTACGGCAATAGGCTCGCCCCTTATTACGTGGGACTAAAGTATATCTGGCGAAAAGTGGGTGTAGAAATACACCTCTGCCTACCCCTTCGGGGATAAAAGGCATGACGATATGTATGTACATATGTATGTAACACATAAAATGAAAGTTAAAATAAATAATTTAGTGAAAATCTTCAATAGTCCCCAAAAGTAGATGTAATGTAGTAGTAAAAAAAAATGTGGCTAGGCTAGCCCTTCGATTTTATCTTGGGATCGGCACATTATTAGTCCACTAGTCGAACAAGAACAACAGAGTTTTGGTCTCTGGGTAGATGACATTTAACAAAATTTCTTTCAAATGAAGATTCCCTTATTTTGATGCATAACCACTCAGTAGTCGTGACTATGAAAGCAGACAGTTCTTATCAAACCTTCAAATTACTGTCCTTTAAATATTACTGTCTTTGTAAAGAAAGATCAGATTTTTTCTATAGGTGCATTATTTTTTTTTGTAATATGATTGATTCTAACAAGCTTCAGAATTCACTACTGTTGCTGATAGTTTAATTATTAGCAAGTAGTTATTTAAAAACTCACACTGATATGTTTAGAAGGGAGGAGCCATCTGTCATTACTATAAAAACATTCCGCTGTAAAATGCTTGGAACAAATTCTATGGTGCTTTCTAGGCACCCAATTTTCTCCACGACATACTGCAGCAATCCACTTATTTTATAAATCTTTATAAAATCTAAAAAAATAACGAGGTAAAAATATACGGTGGATAGACATATCGATAAGATTTTTTACAACACTTGAAAAGTCGATATAAATATTATACGGCTAAATTCAAAATCATGATACAACTGTTATAAAAGAGAAATCACTACGGTTATATAATTTGATGGCATAAATTGTCTAAATTGTATCTCACACGTCAGTTGACTGTGTTCAATTTGGGAGTACTAGGACTACCTCTATGTATATTATCCAATCGCTTTGGTTTATAGACTTGATGAGAATATCAGTGACAGTTATAATGGTTTTCTACACTAATATCCAACGAAATCGTCTGAGACAACGTTCAATTTCCGAACGAAATTATTATATAGTAGAAGTTGGCAGCCTTGTATTGGTCTGTGACTGTCAGATTTTTAAGACCAATCAGCTATAGTATACCTAGTTTATAGGAATCTGTGATCAGCTGAGAGTTGTCCTAATATGTAGTCAACAAACTTCTATAGATCTTTTAATTACTTGTGATAACAGTATAATTCAAATTGTGAAATTCGTTAAAAATAACTTCGCTCACCAGTTGTGTTCTTGATAACAGTCCAAATTTAAATTTTTACTGCTTCAATTGTGTGTCACTAAGAGATTATGGATGTTTACTTTGTGCTTATTGTGAAACTCACGCAATTAACAAGTTTTAAGTATGGTTTTTGTAATAATTGATGCAGAGCTTTAGCAAATACGTGTTTACATTTATCTGTCACTTTGACAACATCATCATAACACAACATTTGTGTACAAAGCTACGCTAGTACTAATTTATTGGGCCTATCTCACTATGAGAAGGGTAGGACCTTAGTCCACCACGCTGGCCAAGTGTGGTTTGTGGACTTTACATGTCTTTCGAGAACATTATTAAGAACTCTTAGGTTTTTCTCACGGTGTTTTCTTTCACCATAAAACAAGCGAAAATTATCAAACTTCTAAAACTTCGTGCGCGCCGTGAATTCGTACCCGAGACCCTCTGCGTAGCAGTCTGTCAATCTCTTCACTAGGCTATCGCTTCATACATGCTTTATAAATATATTTTTTCTTGCAAGTAGCAGCCTTAGTACAGAACCGCGTGGTGCTAACAAAAGTAGACGAACGTTAACTGGCGAGTACCAGTGTGAAGTATCGGCGGACGCGCCGCTCTTTCATACAGACATCAAGGCGGCGGAGATGGTGGTTGTTGGTGAGTAAGCAAAATAAGATGGGATTATAATAATTTTGCACTAATATGGTACACTATAATAGCAACCAAGACATCTGGGCATCATCTTGGAGGTTTTCTTCAAGTCTGAGCAGATTTGATTGATTTGTGCGATTACCGTCTGACCCCCATAATATCGCTATGCCTTTGGGTTGCACCCAAAGGCATAGCGATATTACGTTGTCTAGATCAGTATCAGTTTATTCAAGGGAACTGACTCCCCGTAAATACTGTCAAAGATTACAACTGGGACCGACGGCCTAACGTGTTCTCCGACACAAGGCAAGTGAATATAAAAAATTGCACACATAGCATCCGTAGTGCGCCTCATGGGTTTAAACCCAATACTCCCTGAGTGGGAGTCTGTTGAAATCTCCACTAAGTTATCGTTGCCGTATTTTTGTACGCTCTAAGCAAAAGGCTTTAAAACACAGGATCTTTAAGTATTTTAAATTTTGGGTAAACTTATTAACATTTAACATCTACAGGTTAACACCATGATTGGCAATGAAAAGTATAGAAGGCAGTGATTAACAGCCATATTTTGTATGCGGCTTATGTCAAATATGTATCTTTAGTAGATCCATCAATAGATCAAATATTACGACCGTCCGTAAATGCGTGCAAATATATTCATTCGCTAAAACAAAGGATTGTGTAAACCTTATACACTTGGTTTTTAACACTTACTGTGTTAAAAACCAAGTGTACTTCTTTTAATTTATTATCCTGGCTTTAGGATAAATTGTAAAAAAATGTTAAAAGATATTATATAACCCAAGATCTAACTAAATAAATTGCGGTGGTTTTAGCCGCCGGAAAATACAGGGCTAATGTCTATGTAATGTGTGTGCTAATGTGTATGTAAAACCAAATTTTCTTTTTAATTTGTTTAGTTTTCTTTGAGTTATCTACCAACATTTTTGTAAAGGTTGAGTTTATGTTATAATAGCTATTTCGTTTTATTCTATTTAATTAGGATCGTTAAACTGGTAATACCAAGAATGAGCAGAATCTTAGCTTTTTAATGCTAAATAAATAAACGAACAAACAGTAAGAAGAATAACATCGTACCATTAAATAATAGCAATTGTTTTTAATTTGGCTGCATTTATTTGTTTTAAGGTTATTTATTATACAAAATATTACTAGCTTCTGCCTGCAGCGCCCCCCGCGTGGGATTCAGTTATTGAGACAAAAGTTAGCCTATGTGGTATTCTGATGTATATGCTATATTACTGCAGAGTATAATCAAACTCTGTTCATTATTTTTTGAGTGAGAGCGTTACAAACATCTATCCCACAAACTTTCGCGTTTATAAAAGTAATAGGATTTGACACATATACATAATAAGTCATACGAATTAAATATATTCGTACGTAAACGTAATGTGTTACGCACATTTAGTATAAAAAAATTACGTTGTCTAAGATAATCCTTATTTTCACAGAAGATTTGTAGAGGTCCGAGTTGGCGCGTCGTACTTACACATGTTTTGCTACTTTAAAACAGACCATTATGAATGAACATTTACTAATAAATTAATATTGGGAATGTCACACAAATGAAAACATTATACAAGCAAGACCAAAAAACGTCTTAAATATTCGTTTTTCGATCTACGACGAAAGGTTCAATCACCTCAAACTAAAATAGAAAATGTAACCAATAAACGGAAGCGCCTAACGTAACAGA
Source organism: Euclidia mi (assembly GCA_944739405.2). Lineage (NCBI taxonomy): Eukaryota > Metazoa > Arthropoda > Insecta > Lepidoptera > Erebidae > Euclidia > Euclidia mi. The sequence goes on along the minus strand of CALYKY020000006.1, from coordinate 149,197 downwards.
TAGTTCGTGAATTATATTTTTGAAAACAAAAGCGGCCAGTGTTATCAGTCAAAAAGGTCGGACTGGTCACCATCTGCCTTCCAATATTCCCTCCCTTTTACAAAATCTTTTATTAGGATTGGTGAAATATTGCATATTCACATCGCAGCTGGCATTTTGTGGACAAAAATAAACCGTCCAGTTCGATTTCAATCTCGTAGCAAGAGGATTTCTGTTGCCACAACGCTCTGGTCTAATTTTGCAATTTCAAAATTCGAGGGTTGGGCCGCTTTGAGACGCGTATCGTCAAAATATTTTATTGAAAACTCGCGTATTGTTTAAGCGCCTTTGTTTCAATTTCGAACATACGAATACGTGGAGCGAAATATGAATGGTTTATACGTACATACCTTTTGTTGTTGTAGAAAAACAGGAATAAATTCAAATGATTGGACAGGAAATGAGAGTTCAGTGAAAGGGTGAATTACACTTTGAAATAAATTTTATTTATATCTCTTTCATTTGATTTGTAAATACGTATTTTGTTGTAAAGGTTTATCAGACAATGTATCTGTCAGGAATATTTTATAGCGGTATGGAATCAGCAACTTGTAAACTGCAGTACTGAAAGAGCATTGCAATAGATTATGAATTGTCATATTACATACATACATACACTCACGCTTTTTTCCCGTAGGGTTAGGCAGAGACAACGGAACACCACTAGCTTCTATCCTTACAAACCTCACGCGTTTCCTTTACCTTCATTAGTCTTTTCATACTAGCTCGCCGGTTCCGGGTGCTTCAGACCTTTCCTTTTGCTCATATTAATATTCTTGAAAAAAATTTGGCCGATCATGATATATGGAGCACATTGATTGTATAAATCGCCAACGGGTGCTGCGCTTCCGAAGCTGCATCTCGTTACTGTGTCTTTGTATGCAGATATTATAAAGCTTATTTATTTCTTCGGCTAATCGATAATGATGAAATTTGTATATAAACAATTCATATTTTAATGAACATAAATCAATAATAGACTCACGTCTGTATCCCCGAAAGGGTAGGCAGAGGTGTCATATTACACCCACATTTCGCCATGAATTGTTAGGTCCCACGTAATAGGGGGCGGGCCTATTGCCGCACCGGACACATTGCCAGACATAGTGTTGCTACTGAGAATTTCCTAACGGAAAACCCAATAACACTTTGCCCGACCCGGGAATCGAACCCGAGACCTCCCAATCCCACGCACACATTTATGCCGCGAGACTATCGAGGCAGTAATAATAAAATAATATAATATATAAATCTTATAATATACTTATAAAAATACAAAAAGAGAAACTTGATGGGAGTGAATGAAGCAAGAGGGGTATGTCAGATCGTTGCAAATGGCGTTCCGTACTCTCTGCCTACCCCTCCGGGAAACAGGCGTGAGTCTATGTATGTATGTATATATAAATCAATAATGATAAATTATATGACATTACAGCAAGATTAACGCCGCACGTCAATAAGGCCATAGAGGGGCCGTGGATTACACTGACGAGTGAATTAAGGTGTCTTGGATTAAATTGTCACACATTTCTACTGCAGCACCATCATGTGCTCGTCGTATTGAGGCAAAACCATGGTAACTAATACCACACGTACGACAGTTCTAACGTAAGTTCACTCCTATCAGAATTATTCATTGGACATATATAATCTATAGATATAAATTTCATCCGTTACAGACTATCTCTCAGACAACGCATAGCCAATACTATTGGGCGCAAGAAGCTGTGGTATGTCTGTTCCTTGGGGACCGTAGCGGTGCCCTAAGATAGCATTTCCCAAAATTCTTACGACATCAGGTAGAAACAGTCAAATTAAAAATAAATGTGCGAGCGTAACTGAGGGCATTCTCTAGTAAAGTATAAGGGCGGTTTCAGATTAGCGTTTTATACGCGCGTATAAGCTCGTTTTCGGAAGCACATGTTGGCGCCTTTTGGCACACGTGCAACTCGTACGAGCAATGACGCGTTAGCCGTCAGAATTCAAGTTGACACAGACAAGATGTCACTACCGTTTCGAGCGAACACGCCGAAATATGCCCGTTTACGCGAGTCCGGTTTTTTGAAGCGCTAAAACGACTGATACGTGCAGAAAAATACGCTAATCTGAAACCGCCCTAAAAGCTCTCTTAAGCTATTTTACCTTATAACAATAACTGCATGGAGGTCGTAGAGAATTACGGAGTAAGCCTCGCAATTTAGCACTTGTTCAAGTGTAATTGATTCGAATACCTTACATGATATACTTTGTGTTATTTTTGTTGGATTATTGAATGTTTGTACAAGTAAAATCGCCCACAAAACAGTACATATTCTTAGTGCGAAAGATGCCTTGAACAAAGAAAATTTAGCAATGCCTAAAACACACACTCATTTCAACATTCAGATTTTATTAACACCCTTGTGTTAACTCAAAGTCCTAGTCTGGTTTCAAACAATCAATACGTAAGTTTAGCTCAGTCTGGTTTCAACAATCGACATGTTTATTACTACGTAAAACTTCGTCCCACTTACAAATTGTTGATTAAAATTGTTACTTACCTACTATCGTTTATACCTTAATTGAAAAAAGGGCGAACGATTATTTCTAGAAGGAATGAGGTCTCATTAATATTCAGGTTTCCACAATTAACGTTCAGACTCGCAATTTAGCGTGGTTAGCAAATATTCGTGAATATAATCAATGAGAATACTTTTTCTAAGAAATGACAGAAATTTTGCGAAACTTCATTGTCTTTTTTATTTCAATTCAAAGAATAAAAATGAAATAAAGAATTGCCAGTCGCAAGCATTGATCTTCGTATTTACTCAGTAAATATCCAACAGATAAAAAGGATGTATAAAATACCTTAGTATTTCCCGGAAAGGCAGAAACTTTGAAAAAAGAAATGTTCTTATTGTGAAATGGAAAAGTATAAGCAAATAAATGTAAAATTAATTAAAACTAGTAAGACCAGAAATTGGCCTATGCATTGAAGAGCAAATTATGCCATCGCGTCGGTCGCGGCTGTTATGAAGATTTTGGACAGTCATTATTATTTAGTCTTTAGTCACATACTTGCAGAATCTTACTAAAGTCTCATAAATGCGAAAGTTTGCGAGGATGGATTTATGCATGTTTGATGAGACTTTCCTATACCGATGTATAAGACTTAATTATCAGAACATCACATTGGCTATCACCTTTTGTACCTATAACCAAGCCCAATGCAAGCGAAGCTGCGGGCAAGAGCTAGTATATAATCATTATGCATAATATGTAAAAAGATACTACAACTGCTGCAACCTACGATATATAAGTTCACTTCTTACCTATCTCTACGTAGCGAACTACGTAGAGATAGGATCGACAAAGCATAATTATTTCTACTTTACAAGAAATTTCCCACCTAAACATGTTCTAGCAGCATTGTCGCACACAACGACTTTATTATGCAGCCGAGAAAATTCCGAAAGCCTCAGTAAATGCAATGTTAATATGTTTTCTCAAGTTTTGAGATACGCTGGCGAAACTTTGTCCACACAACCATACACACATACATACATACATTCATACATATGCAGGAAGCAAGCTTCCCGGAGGGCTAGTAAGAGAGTACAGATTTCCATTTGATACAATACAGGCATACAATGCTAGTACAAAAGAGCTTTCAGAACATTGGATCAATAAAGGAAATATCAATATGTTATTGAGACGACCTTTTCAATTCTGATGTCTATAATCTGGGCAGTAGGAGCGCTGGCATCAATTTTCTGTAGGTATTTGAGGCAAGCTGCATGCATCTTGCCTCATATCTCTCCTATTATACCCAGGATAGAACTGCAGACCTGGCAAACAGAAAATGTATTTGAGGCAACATGCAATTTCTAAAAATGCTATAATTTTCTCAGACACAAGTTTAGTGATCTACATGAACTTTTTTTCATCGAAATTATTTACTCGAACTCCTTACATTGTTACAGAACCACCTCTAACAAGTCCAAACGTGACATCAGACCGCCTGTCATACGTAGGCGGCGATCACATCCGAGCAAACTGCTCATCACCCATGCAATTAATAAACATACTAAGAGTAAAATTATAAACTACATAATATTTTGGTACAAATATTTTAAAACCTATCAAGGTATAACTGACAAAATAGTGTAATGTTTTATTATGCTTAAAATTGCTTAGTGGAATATTCAAATTAAATCTCGCTACAAGTAACAGATTTTTTTTTTAATTATAACGATTTTTTCCTTATCTGCTCTTATAATACACAATCAACCAGATATTGTAATTAAAAGTGAATAATGGTTGAATTCATACGACTTATTAGCAATAATGTCCGAAAAAATTTCACCTACTTACCATACACCAATCACCATCAATGACTAGAAGCCACTTTCTAGTCAAACCAGAATTGACAGAACATACGATTTATCATTAAGTGACTGTCGTCTGACGTCCACGTTCCATCTCAACCTATAAACCAACTTAAAATCCCGTTACATCAATTAAACCAGTCATTCCACACAGTTATATTAAACTCCGCAACTCATGAACATCAATGCGTACAAACGTCAGCCATAGAGCGCAACAAACGATCCGAGCCATTACAATCGTCGATCACAGTCCACTGTTGTCGGTACTAGACAATGTTCATTCAACCAGCATAATCCCTCAGTTAGTTTTACAATATCACACTAAGTTTTATAGGGTTTAATAGACTATTGGACTGCAACAAATAGGTTAGCGTTAGAAGAACTGGCGTTTTAGCAGTTCGCTCGGTTAAGTATAATTGGTTTGTAAGCTGGCAAGACGAGTACGTTGGAAAGAAAAGGCTAAGACCACTAAACACTGATTGGAAATATATGTAATGACGCTACGCCACGCTGCAATAAGACGGACAGCAAGTTATACAGACGAAATTATTGTTTGTAAATTATTACTTGTTAAACGGTGTGGAAAACATCATGAGGAAACTTGAATGACTGGAAAATTTTCATAAAGTTTTTGAAAGGCATGTGAGGCTTATACTTGGGCAGTAGCACAACCCGCCTCATAGTGAGAATAGTCTTGATGTCCGTACTTAAAAAGGAAGACATATTCTTATGGATTGATTTAAGACAGATTTACTGGTATGAGTCAAGATTCTTATGACGTAAGCCATTGTTGTCTAGAAGTAAACATGGCAGCGAAACAATTTGATATTATAATGTCTACGGTCATTTACCCCTTTTCTGATACATCATTGAGTCAAATATAACAAAAAATCGTTCACTCTACTCTCACCAGCTAATTACCCACGATACAGATATTTTTTTTTTGTATATTGTATATTGTATATTATTATAATTATATGTCGCAACGCGTAACGTACCTGCATACCAAGATGTTACCTAAACTGAGCACTAGATGTCGCTCGTGAGAGTGCGTGTGACATAATCAGCCTGTTACTTGTCAAGTTCGTGAAACGTCAATGTCAATGTCATTCGTGAGCACATTCGGCCTGTCATTTGTCAAAGTGCAGAGGCGATGTCGATTAAGTCGGTCAGTTCAGTCGACACGTGCAAGCGAGAGTGAGCTCACGAAAGGCACGGATGCCTTTCGTGAGCTCACACCATCCGATTAGTTTGTGAATAATTGTGATTGGTGATATTCTTAAATCATTAAAGAAGACATTTACTATCCATCTGTGGTGTTATTTCGTATCCCCACAAGATGCAAGAGGAGAATAATCGTGTACCAGATGACTGCAACTTTATGGGTTCCCCGTCATCAGAATTGGGATGGGACCACAACGACCCACGTGTTCAAAATGAAGACGTTAGTAACGAAAAATTGCTGGGCCTGTTGGAACTACAAAATCATAATTTTCTGACGCTGATGCAAGCCATGAAAATACCTACTACATCGTCACATGGCCTTTGTTTACCGGACTTCGATCCTGAGCAACAAGATATGGATGCACGTGCTTGGGTGACGACTGCAGACATGTGATTGAAGATCAAGACCCGCATTGCGTCTCGCTCGTGGTCGCACTGGGATGATATTGTGCAATGCAGTGTGCATAAAGGCGCGAGCGATAGAGACTGCTAACGCTGCTATGTTGGTGAATCAGCTGAGCTTTCAATTGCAACCTTGGTGAGCGTGTTTTGTCTGATTACTTTATTGGTATCTACTGCCAATTTTATTAAGTGATGGTACTTGTAAAACATTACGCGTTTAACCTTGGAAATGTCGTAATCGTTGTGGTGATGTCGCCATCACATCGTACCGAATGTTGTAGGTTCGATTCCTACACGAGATACTGAAATGTGGAACCACTTGACCTTTGCCGTATTTTATGCTAGCGTATGGTTGTCTGACTACCACAGTGGCCTAGCTATAGCGTAGATATCAAATGGAGGTTTTAAGTTTGATACGCCGGTTAAAAAGAAAGCGATTATTTTTACTTCTACATGCGAGGGTGGCTCGCACTCACGACCCTTGTGATTATATTATGCTTGCTTGCAAATAGATTATCTTGTCTCGGTCTTACCTTATGGACTGTATCAGTAACTAGAGTGAGCGTACAGGCCGACTTGCATTATTCCAAACAAGTGCGGTTGGTTGGTTAGTGTAACCTGATCATAATCGAAAGATATTACTAGCGCCATTATTTTATCGACTCGTGGTGTTGATAAAACGTAACGGTTTTCGTTTAAACTTGATCAGAGCCTAAGTAAAAAGTGACACTGTTACTCGTTGTAATTCTGAGTTGTACAGACGATCTCGATGTTGAAATTATTACACCTGCTTCTTTGTGTGCATACATTTTTAACATGGCACATTAAAATGTTTCTTACTCTGATTATAAGATGGCACCACTAGTAAAATTAAATTCAATGAATGTGATACGCTGGGAATTTTTATCAAGTGCCCCGAGTTCTCTGGCCAATTCCAGGTTATGCTTAGGACGTTTAAGAGTGATAGTGTTTCTAGTAGAAGCTGTTTAACTCGATTATCAGACGTAGAAGAAAATGATTGAGTTATCATCGTAGTGCTTTACGATAATCAGTTTCAGAGATTTTAATTGTCATTGTATACCTACAATGACAATTAAAATCTATCACTAACGATCACTAACGATCACTAACCTAGTCCTACCGGACTAGGTTAGTGTTCGTTAGTGATGATTGTATGCTTAACCTTATTCTCATTAAATGGGTACTTTGTTAGTCTTTGTGATAATTTTGTGGTACCCACGTTACCGTCAGTGTAGATTTGCATAAACTGGATAAGCCGTTTGTGCGGCTGCATGTTTGCCATTGGTTGGACCGGTAAAGTGCCATTCTGGTCAGTCAAGTTTACCCTTGAGCTTTTGTGACAGCCATTAGTGTATTGTCATAGTATCACAAACGTTGTCCATCGTCTTGAACGCGTAAGGTCCGTTGCTGTATCGCTAATGATTAGGTTAGGTTATACTTCGTATTTAGACTATCCATGAAAAAATTATAACGCTGAAAGACTGATTGGATACTTGGTAGTAAACTTAACATCTAAACTATCAGCCTAGTAAGATTTTCTTATAGTCTGCTATGTTATAAGGAAAACCAAAGCAACATGTTCAACAAACCTACTTTAAGATTACTTTGTTAAACGCTCGAAATTATTATCCGGGTGGTGTTGTGCAACCGGATCGTGGTTGTAATGAGTTTCCTATTATTTTAACGAGTACCTATGCGTGTTGTTCAACATGTCAGCTTAAAGAGAAAGAGTTAGTTGTGATTTTCATTAAAACCTGTAATGATTTTGATCACAGTACCTTTTATTGCCCACCGACTTGTGCCAGGAATGGCCGAACGACTAGGATTGCTGTTCGAGAATTTTCTCTTAATCCTAGAGTGAAGTACATCAAACTGTGGTTGTTGATCGCCATCACGGATACCCTGCCACTCAAGTAGCTCTCATTTGATTTTTGATCGCTAAAATTATCTATCTCTGGTTTCTGTGTCGTATGACAAGAGCATGTTGCGAGAATCTGAAGGTACTCATGGACTGTCGATTGGTTATCTCAGAACTGTAGTCGTTGCCTCTATGCAGCCAAAGGAAATCAGTTTGTCCGAAAGTAGTATGGGTTCTCGCTATATTCGCATTTGGTTTTAGTTTTTGTCAGTGGTCAAATCCAGTTTTGACATAGCTCATTGAGAGTATGGACGGGAGTTACATTATGTGCAGTTGTGAAGTTGTAAATGAATTTGATAATCGCCTAAAATTTACGAAGTGCGGACGTTGAATTAGTCTGAAAGAACGGATACTCTATTTAGTGGGTACACAATGAGACGAATCTTTTAAATACTAATGGTAGATTTATTTCCTTTTTGGGTTATCCTGGTGGCTAGCGCGGCCTGGTGGCCGGCGTAGCCTAGTTGCCGGCTCGGCCTGGAGGCCGGTTAACTTGGTTTGAAATATCTTAAAGGCCCATTTGAGGTCACAGAAGTTCTTTACGATGATCATTATAATCGCAAAGCCCTTAATTCTAAGCGTAACTGTAAGTACGCACTCTACAGATTGAGAAAAATGCCTGAAGGTCAACAGGACCTGAAGTACAACTGACGAAATTGAGGTAGAACAAAGTAGTTCTGATATTAAAGAAAGTGTTTAAGTTTACATGATGATCGGATTGAACCGTACCAGAGGCTGACGTGTAGCCGTAGCTCGGTAGAAATCGGCGTCTACTAACTTAGTAGTCCTTGAGTAGGCGGTATTGCAGTCAGCCCTGGCGGAGGTCGGGTTTCAGTCGCGTTCCCATGTGTGGTTCGCAGAAAGCAGAGTAACTGGAGGATACTGGGCTATGCATAGCCATGATCACATGTAGAGCTTAAATGTTATGGTTTACTTGATTTGAAAAAAAAATATCTTGAGAGATACAGCGATAGTGAAATGTCAGTTTTACTTTGAGTTCCTGATTACCTGACTGATTAAACTCGATGTTGATAGAGTAGGTTTGTATTCGTAGTTCTTGTCACTCTTATATGCCCCTGGTTAAGGGATGCCCCTGGTTAAGGGATGCCCCTGGTTAAGGGATGCCACTGGTTAAGTGATGCCCCTGGTTAAGGGATGCCCCTGGTTAAGGGAAGCCCCTGGTTAAGGGATGCCCCTGGTTAAGGGATGCCGCTGGTTAAGTGATGCCCCTGGTTAAGGGATGCCCCTGGTTAAGGGAAGCCCCTGGTTAAGGGATGCCCCTGGTTAAGGGATGCCGCTGGCTAAGTGATGCCCCTGGTTAAGGGATGCTAGATGAACACTTACAAGAGGACGTGTAAGGCGTAGGACGGCCGTGTCGCAACGCGTAACGTACCTGCATACCAAGATGTTACCTAAACTGAGCACTAGATGTCGCTCGTGAGAGTGCGTGTGACATAATCAGCCTGTTACTTGTCAAGTTCGCGAAACGTCAATGTCAATGTCATTCGTGAGCACATTCGGCCTGTCATTTGTCAAAGTGCAGAGGCGATGTCGATTAAGTCGGTCAGTTCAGTCGACACGTGCAAGCGAGAGTGAGCTCACGAAAGGCATCAATTTCCATCCGATTAGTTTGTGAATAATTGTGATTGGTGATATTCTTAAATCATTAAAGAAGACATTTACTATCCATCTGTGGTGTTATTTCGTATCCCCACAAGATGCAAGAGGAGAATAATCGTGTACCAGATGACTGCAACTTTATGGGTTCCCCGTCATATATATATATTATATTTTGATATTTGTTGAGTTGAAACCGTTAGTTATTATAAACAAGGAGCCTTACAACTTAATAACAAATCTTAATGGTTCGGCGTTACACCGAAACCGAATGTTCCTAGGCGATTTGTAAAAATTATTAATATTGTGGACTGTAAGGATGTGGGTTCTTATCGCCTAGGAAAGGAGAAGTGAATGAACTGGGTTCATGGGAAGCATAGGAGACGGGGGTATGGGAGCACGCCTTACCTTGTACGTCAGTCCTCTTTCCTTGCAAATGGTTCCGCCTGGTGTCTCTTCGGGAATCCTGAAGATTCACTAATCACTCCATCTGGATCCAACCCAGAATTATACAGTTTCACTACACTTCACTCGCGGGCGGTTTGTTGCGTTTATGGTATAAAGCGGTAAAAATATGGCGGTGCGGTACATGTGTTCGGCGCGACACGGATTATTCTAGACTGTTTCGTAGCGTCGTTGAATTCTTGCGACCAATCAGCGAGGCGTGCCTTTGAGAGGGAAGGAATAAAAGGATCGCTCGTATTGGACGAGCAAGCGTGGAACGATTGACGTTGATGTAATTAATTCTCGATAGAAAGGTAGATGGCGCAACCAAATCCCCCCAGCCCTAAAGGCCTTTAAAAAAAATTGAACTTAGCTATGTTGGGTGTACTACCGCATAACCCATCAATAGGCTAAAACAGCGATATGATACTAAAATTAATCTAAATTAACTTTAGCGAAAATTACAAACGCAATTATAGCGAAAACTACAAACTAAATACTTAAACTAAGAGGTAGATACAACTTCAGGCTAGATCTCACTGAGTTGGAAACGGACAGAGACGTACAACAGGGCGCACGTAGCTCCCCTTAGCGGTTTTCACGGTAACAACGCGGGTTGTACCGTCCTTGGAAGTATGCAGTTTCTTTACGATGGCTAACGGCCATGAAAGCGGCGGAGCATTATCATGTATTATGACGACCAACGAACCCTCCTGTATAGGGGATGCAGGACTATTCCACTTGGATGTAGCCTGAAGCTGGTGTAGATATTCCGCACGCCAGCGCCGCCAGAACGACTGCACGAGTTTATCCAGCAGAGTATGTCTCTGGAGCAAGCTTGAAGAGTCTGCTTCAGGAGCCGGAAATGACGATAATGGCACTGTGTTCAGAAAATGTGCAGGGCTTAACGCGGATGGTTCTGCATGGTCACTACTCAATGCCGTGAGCGGGCGCGAGTTGATCAGCGCCTCGAGTTGTGCAAGGACAGTTAAAATCTCTTCGTAAGAGAGGATCTGTTGACCTATAACTTTGAATAGATGCGTTTTAATTACTTTGACCATGCTTTCCCAACATCCACCGAAATGTGGTGATGCTGGCGGAATAAACTTCCAGTCAATATAATTTATGGAAAGTTCTTCCTGAAGACGAGTACGATATTCTTCCCTGAGAAACTTATAGAGGTCGCGTAAATAAGAGCTTGCGCCCACGAAACAAGTGCCGTTATCCGTATACAAACACTGTATAGGGCCGCACCGTGAGAGAAATCGTTTAAGGGCTGCAAGGAATGACACCGTGCGACTTCAATGTGCATAGCGCGCGTCGTTAAGCATGTAAAAATACATAGCCAAGCTTTACGGCTTTTAACACCTCGACCACGCACTGGCGTATTCTGCAGCGGTTCTGCGTAATCACAACCGGTATGTGTAAACGCTTTATCAACTTGATTGACGCGTTGGCTAGGAAGATCTGCCATGGGAGGGAAAGTCGGACGCGGACGAAATTTGAAACAAACGTTACATTTATGTATTCTGTGACGAATTATTCGTCGAGCGGCTAAAATCCAATACTTATGCCTAAGTAAGGACATAAGCAATTCTGGACCAGCATGCAGGTGCTTCTTGTGATAAAAATCAACAAGAAGGTCGACAATATGATCATGACGCGGCAGAATGCAAGGATGTTTGTAGTTATAAGGGTCATTCGAATTTGACAGACGACCACCAACGCGTATGACGCCGTGTTCATCGAGAAACGGCTTGAGTCTAAGGATAGCGGGAGAACAAGGTTCATTGTTTTTCTAATTTTGAATGTCGTTACAAAAATGAACAGCCTGTACAGCTCGTAGTAACTTACATTCTGCGTATTTGATATCAGTACTTGATACAAAAGTCCCATTAGGCAGGTGCCTAAGAAACCTACAGACATAAACGATGCGCGGAGTAACTTAGACCACGATGACATGCGTAGTGCGAGTGCATAGATCGGAGACTTCGCAACCTCAGCAATCACGGGATAAGAAACAGACTTCCGTTCGGGTACATCTTCGTCTTCTTCACTGTGGTCAAAGGGTTAAATGGGCCACTCTGACGGATCATGGGAAATCCAAGAAGGTCCACGATGCCACAATGGATGATGCAGAAGATTAATTGGAGTAACACCACGGGACAAGCAATCAGCGGGGTTCTCAGTACCCGCGACGTGATTAAAACAAGTAGCGGGAACAAGTTCAATCAATTTACTAACGCGGTTGGCGACAAAAGTCTGCCAGCGGTGAGGAGACGAATATATCCAAGCGAGCACTACTTTGGAGTCAGAAAATGCGTATATTTTATTAATAGGGTAGTGGGGCAAAACTGTGTCTTGAACCTTGCGGAGCAACTGAGACAGCAGAAGGGCCGCGCACAACTCCAGCCTCGCGACCGAAGTGGTTTTAATAGGCGAGACCTTAGACTTGGCACAAACTAACTGCACCGAGTAGTTAGAACCAATGCGGACTTGCAGATATACGACTCCGCCGTAAGCACGCTCGCTGGCGTCAGCGAAACCTTTTAAGTTGATGGTACATCCATCTACCAACCCAAGATGACGCGGAATAGTAATTTGATTGAGCACGGTAAGCTCAATACAAAACTGGCCCCAAGCGGCGACAATATGGTCAGGAGGTGTTTCATCCCACTCACACTTTGGTAGCCAAAGTTCCTTGATCAAGAGCTTGGCGTACAAAATTGTGGGAGCCACAAAACGCATCATGTCCCATAGTCGAGCCACTGTGGACAGCATAGTGCGTTTGGTGCACTTATCATCTAGCGGTGAGACGTCAAACCGAAAACTATCACAGGATTTGTCCCAGCGTAAACCGAGAACTTTATACGGTACAGACTTCTCAAACTCAATGTCCGGAGAAGCTTTATGAGAATCTGGTATGCGTGCGAGAAGCTCCTTAGAATTGCTTGTCCATTTGACAGGATCAAACTGGCCTCGCTTGAAAAGCTGAATAAGCTCTTCACAAAGCGAAATTGCTAGCGGAGCGGATATGACACTACAGGCAATGTCATCCATATACAAAGCGGAAGTAGCAACAGCTGCTGCGGCGGGAAAGTGATCGCCTTCATCAGCGATCAACTGGCGAACAACTCGTGACGCGTGATATGCGCTAGACTTGAGTCCAAAACAAACACGATTGAACTGATACACAGATAAAGGTTCCTTATTGTTAAAACGAAAAAAAATCCGTTGAAATCTACGGTCAGATTCGCAAACGCCGATATTGAGGAACATTTGGCGGCAATCAGGTGACAGAGCGATTTGGAAAAGACGAAACTTTATTATGATGTTAAATAAATCACCCTGTAGATTAGGGCCGGCATGCAAAATGTCATTAATCGACTGACCCGATGCAGTCTTACAACCAGCATCTAAGACCTCACGAAGTTTGGTAGAGGTTTTATCTTCGCGAACTACGCCGTGATGCGGGATATAATATGAGGGAAGAGAATTGCCCTCGTCGTTTACAACTACACTCAAAAAACCTTTATCTATGTAGTCACGAGTGACGTCATTATAGGCGCTGCGTAAATTAAGTGATGCGTCAAGTTAACGTTCTAAACAATGGAACCGTCTAAGCGCAGCAGCGTACGAGTCGCCTAACGAATAAGGGTCACCATAGAATGGCAACGCCACAACGTATCTGCCACTGTTGTAACGAACAGTGGTAGTGCGGAAATGTTCTTCACACTCGAGATCCTTACGGCTCATCGAGGGCGGTGCGGTAACCTCTTCAAGCTCCCAAAATCGCTTGAGAAGAGAATCAATATTATTTTCTTGAAGAACAGAACAACAGCAAGACGTAATATATTGAGAAGTATGTAACGTAGGTACGGTACCCATAATCACATACCCAAATACCGTCTCGATAGCGGGCGGTAAGTTATATTGCTCACTACGTACCACTTTAGTTAGTAGCAAGTGCGGGAATATTGCAGCTCCGATCAAAACATCAATGTCTGCCGGATTCGCAAACTCCGAGTCTGCCAGCGGCAATGACTCGAGGTGAGTGAGTAATGCTACGTCCACATTAGCGTTCGGCAATGCATCCGTAATACGCTCCACGATAAGCGAAGAAATGTTAAAGTTAATATTCCTATCAAAACGCGAATGTATTTTAACATCTACGGAACCCTTGCAATGTTTTTCTGAACCGCCGATCCCTTTGACTACTAAGTTAGTATTTTTAAAGTTATTCCACAATCCAAGGCGTTTGAAACAATCCGAAGTTATGAAATTGCTCTGAGACGCGCTATCGAGCAAACAACGTACCATGTGCGGCGATCCATTAATATCATAAACGATAACTTGCGCTGTCGCTGACAGAACCGTCTTGGACGCCATACACTGCAGCTTGGCCCCACGCTGGTCATTATAGATGCACGAGGGCCGTCCGGGCGTGCGAGTCGCCCGTGCCATGGATGTCGTATACAGCGATATTTCATTCTGAGACGCGGAAGGCGCAGTTATCGTGGCCTGCACTTGCGACGTAAGTGTGTCAAGGTTACCGGTTTGGCTCGACAACGGACTACTTTTATCGAAGTGCAACAATGAGTGGTGTCGCTGACTACATGAACGACATCTAGTCTTACTAGAACAATCACTAGTTTTATGCTTTATACTTAAGCAATTAATGCAAGCTTTGTTGTCTTTTACGCACTTGAAACGAGCAGTTGGATTTAAACCATTAAAGGCGGGAAAATGGTCGTGCACTATATTACTGCACAGACACTTCTGTGAATTATTATTATTAGATTCCGAGCATGTTACGTAAGATTGCGGATAAGGGACCGAGTTATTATTACTTTTTCGCGCTTTATTCGACCTTTGTTTGCTATTGTCATTATTAGACGAGCTAGATGAACTAGACTGCGTATTATGAAATATTCGACACTGATCTTTGATGAAAGAAATAAAAGTATCTAGTGTAGGTATTTTATTATTGCGTTCCGTTATCTTGAATGCGCGAATTGTTTCAGTGTCAAACTTTTTTAAAGCGAGTTGAAGAAACATAAAGTCAGAAAGATCTTCTAATTTTAAGTTTTTAAGAGAATTTACTACGGTAACAAAGTTGTCTATAAACAGCTGGAAATTCGAGACAGACGCGGCACCGGACAATTTAAGATTTAAAGCTTGATGAAAGTAAGTAGACGCTAGAACACGAATATCTTGATATCTATCAAGTAGTAAATGAAATATTACCTGATAATTGTCAGCACTGGGTGTGACACCTGCAAATACGGACTGGGCCTTCGGTGACAGTTTACCTATTAAATAGTTTAACCTGTCAGCATCTGTCAGGGAACCATTATCGTGCACTGTAGACTTAAAACTCGCATAGAATAACGGCCAATTTCGTATATCGCCATCGAATGACATGAACTCAATTGGCGGTAATCTCGGCGTCCAAACCGCAGAAACGGGCTGTGCTGAATATTTACCCTCCAATTGTGATTGTATTCGCTTGATGAGACGCCGGCAACGTATACGCATCGAAGACACTTATTCCACTTGGTCTAACACGAATGCCGGTGTAACACAGGGTGGCGTGCTATCTCCTTTACGCGAAGAGCGTTATTTATTAATTCTATCTCAAAACATTTACTTTCATCCTACCACCTTTACGCAGATGATTTACAGATCTATACACAAGCACCCTTAAATAACTTGCCCGTAGCCTGTACTACTATCAACACAGACTTAGCGCGGATTTGCGAGTGGAGTAAACAGTATGGAATCATAGTAAATCCTGACAAAACACAACTAATTATTGTCGGCAGTCCCCGCATGGTGTCTAAAATTTGCTTGTCCGATTTACCACAAATCAAGTTTGATGGCAAAAATATCCCGTTCAGTAATACTGTAAAAAATCTTGGGATCTACTTGGACGAAAACATATCTTGGTTTTTGAAAGCATGTTAAAAAAGCACTACCTGTCCATTTAACATCATGCACTGTTCTCCTAGAATGCAGCTCTTACTTTATGAGTAGTATTCACTGTATCTGTATTTTAGCATAGTTATTAGTATAATGATATTATGAAATATATGACATTCTATCTCGTATAGTTTATAGGTATATAAGTATTTATATATAATAATGTATGTACATATGTGTATGGTCTTTATGTAGAATATGTATGATATATAATATTTATACATTTATGTATATTCAGTATGTATATTAGTTGATATTATTTTATATATTAACTACACCATCGCCACACTTGATTGCTTACACACCATTTCTGTCCATCCAAAGTTTGCCTGGAAGAGATCGCTTTTAGCGATAAGGCCGCCATTTGTACATGCTGTAGTATAAGCCAATTAAAAAAATGTGTACTTTTCAATATTATTTGGTGTACAATAAAGAGTATATCTATCTATCCAAAGATCCTCGAATGAGGTGTACGCCTGATAATTCGGCCTTTCATCAGGATCAGTAGAAAGCAATCTTGCGTTATAATCGTCTAACAACTTATGAAAATCTGTTCGAATACTATCTACTGTCATACAATAACTAAGAAATGACTCCCTATCAATATCAGAAGCGGCGGCGGTTTTTGAGCGCTCGTAAATGTTTTGAATACGCTCAAATAAAATATTGCGTTTTGCTTCTAAGATTGTCAGCTCTCTGTCTTCTGACACGCGTGGCTTCTTTTGATGTGCCATGCTTACGTAAGTATAAGCTAATGAGACAGAATCAAAATAAGAATACCTAAAGTACCTATTATTTTACCTAAGTAGGCAACACTTTAAGGCGGTGGAATTAAAAGGTGCTTGAAATATGAAATTTACAAGACAACTATGATAGATCCAGTAATAATAATTGGGTTAGTAAATAGCTACATAAAAGTATATTGCCTACGGCGTGCGGAATAACCCTGTAATGTGTGTGAAAATGGATTAGGAGTATAACTAGGTGCTATAACTGCGAGCGAGATAAGCGAGAGATTACTTATAAACGCAAATGAATCCGGCTCGAAGGACCAAAAAAATGGTTCGGCGTTACACCGAAACCGAATGTTCCTAGGCGATTTGGAAAAATTATTAATATTGTGGACTGTAAGGATGTGGGTTCTTATCGCCTAGGAAAGGAGAAGTGAATGAACTGGGTTTATGGGAAGAATAGGAGACGGAAGTATGGCAGCACGCCTTACCTTGTACATCAGTCCTCTTTCCTTGCAAATGGTTCCGCCTGGTGTCTCTTCGGGAATCCTGAAGATTCACTAATCACTCCGTCTGGATCTAACCCAGAATTATACAGTTTCACTACACTTCACTCGCGGGCGGTTTGTTGCGTTTATGGTATAAAGCGGTAAAAATATGGTGGTGCGGTACATGTGTTCGGCGCGACACGGATTATTCTAGACTGTTTCGTAGCGTCGTTGAATTCTTGCGACCAATCAGCGAGGCGTGCCTTTGAGAGGGAAGGAACAAAAGGATTGCTCGTATTGGACGAGCAAGCGTGGAACGATTGACGTTGATGTAATTAATTCTCGATAGAAAGGTAGATGGCGCTACCGCTTAACAATATTAAATATTATTATTTTTATAGAGAATGCCCGTCGCTACGACCGCTCATTATTTTCTTTTATTCATTTAATCGTTTCTGACTGACCCCGAGATAATTTCGGGTGTCTTCTTAGTGCAACCCTACGGTGCGCAAAGAACATACATGCCAAATATCAGCTTTTTGTTTCCAATAGTTTTAGCTGTACGTTGTCTGTCAGTTGGACAGTAAAGGAAAAAAAATATCATAATCGTCCTAGCGTTATCCCGGTTGCATCCAGAACTTACACGCCTTGGAGCCCGAGATCCGCTTACTGGTCTAACCAGATATGACAGAATATAAACAAATAAAGGAAGAAGTTTATGTATATACATAATTCTAATACAATTAATTGAAAGTATGAATATAATTATACAGAAAACACAATTCATTGAAAGTATAAAATTCACACAAAATACATACACAATATAATCCCAAAAGATGTATCAAAAGACCGTAACGTGAACCTTTGTTCCAGGTGCCTGGTTTCACCCCGAATCACGTGTTGAATTTCAGCAACGGCTACGCATCTACTTTAGCTACGTTAGAACTGGAAGCTGCTTTGCATTCGCCAGTGCCTACGCTTATGATACGGTAAGTCTATAACTCAATTTAGATCTCTCGATGAAGTATTTCGTAGCGAACTTACTGTTTGGTTGGGAGCTAGGAGGGAGGCAACATTCTCAAGACTGGTATTGTGAGAATTCATAATGCATCGTAGTTGTACTACGCACGCCTTTTCAAAAGAGCACCATTACAGCAGAAAAAAGATGTACCATTCGTGGAAGCAATTTTTAAATCTGTCTGTAAAAAGCAAAAATTACAAACGAAGCAATCATCAACATGTGTGTGAGAGAGTGTGTTTATATATTTATGATTTCAAGAACAAAAAGGACTCCTTTCCTTTTCTTACTTATTTTTTTTTATCACACTTCACAAATAAACAGACCGATATGAAAACAAAACATGTTCTTTTTATTCACATTATTGTCCTTTAATTTGTCTCGTCCACAAAGTCAATTTGTCCTGGTCGATATTTCCGGAAATTTCAAACATATTTGACGTAGGGAGTATTGGCTGCGGTTGCCAAAACCGCATGTTGCAGTGGCTTCACCGGCAAGCTAAATAAGACCGTATGGATCGCCAGTGTATTAAGCCCCATCCTTATATCATGTTAAGTTGCTTATTTTCTGGGCGATAGTGAGATTTAATGTTACTTTTGAGTTGATTGGATGATTTTATCTATAGTATATATGGGCGCAAATTAATATATAATGATTATATTGTTACGAAAATGTTAATAATATTTAAGATTGATATTTAAATAACTATTTGTGAACACAGAACTGAGAACTTCACTAGTTTACAATATTAGACACTGTATTGGCTGCTTAACTGTTTTATAAAGATTGGGTATTTAATTTATCGCTCAATTATTAAGATAACTCCAGAAACTTTCAAGTAAAATCATTTAGTATTAAATAACATGATTCTGACACTTATTTTTATGTTTTTGGTAATAAATAACATGCGATTATATTTACATCCTGTTGATAGCGCCATCTGTTGGTGATTATTGTAAAGCAGCGATTGGTTAATAAAATAAATTTGTTATTCGTGTAAAATAAATCATTTGGTGTTGTGCATAATTCATTACAATATTAATGTTGATTTTTGAACTATAATTGTATAGTCATTTCAATTATATGTTGTAAAGGAAGTGGCAGTTGTTAAACGTTAAGTGTAATGACGGTTAGTGTATAAAAAGGACTGTAGGTCACATTTTAATTCAATTCTGTGCTAGAAATCGTCTGAAAATAAACCAAGTAATATTACGTGAGTGTTTTTATTATGGAGTCTGGACACGATAACCCTAGCGTATCGCCGACAGCAGCGGTTGGATAAAAGCCCCCTAAGAGACTTCGGGATCTACGGTTGGCGCGAGAGTGATGGGTCTCTTGGCTTGGCCGCCATTACCAATGATGACCTGAAGACTGATGCGACAAGCGCTTGGAATCCGTGTTTGGCGCTAGTCAACCCTGATCGGAGACCGCACGGTGTGTCGGAGTTATGGCGAGCACGTCTACACTTCACGTGAGGCCACGTGCGAGTGAGAGCGACAGAGCGACTACGACGGGGTGCACGCACTGGGGTGTGCTGTGGCGTGAACGCTGTTCTGCTCCGAGTGCTACCAGAGGTTGCAGATGCGGGTTGTTGATGCAGATGCACTGACCAGAGGTATTTATCCAGAGCTGATTTGATTAGTTTTTGAAAAACATCCTAATTTTATAAATTATGGTGCTTCCACGATTAGCTACTGTCCCCGTTAGGATTACCAGATACATAAACATTATACAGTCAAAATTATGAACGTTACACCCCAAATAGAACTTATAGGTAACTGTTGTTTATCCACGTTTGATACATAGCAGTGCTACTGTGCTTATAGTCATGTTATGCCGTCGGTTGGGGCTCTTGTCTATTTATTATTCATTAGGCCATGTCGAAAACTTTCTGTAAAACTTACTTATCTACACAAGAAAGAGAAAATAGCTTTGTTGTTATGTGGTTCTACTAATGTAATTATTAGTAAAGAACGGTATAACTGCCCTTTTCAAGTTGAAGCTTTGATATAGATCCATTCTATAAATTGCCTGATTTGCTTTCAGTTTAAATAAGCTAATTGATGTGCTGAATATGAATTCAAATGATAGTCAATAGGTTATCTCAATAGTAAAACATAAAGGAATCAAAACATTATTTGTAGCCCTTGGTTACACATTACATAAGGCTAACTAACTGCATTACTTATGGCTAGTGCTCACGGCGCGATTATATGAAGCCTCTCTTGATAAATGACTATCCACCACAAAAATAATTATTTGCATAAAACCAGTAGTTTCACAGATAAGTGCATTCAACAAAACAAACTTCAGTTTTATTATATTAGTACAGATATATTCAGAAGGTAGATATAAAAATAAATTTGGTTACATATTTTTAAAGCTAATATTTGTAAAGTGACAAAATAGTTTTTATATTTGTGGACTCTGTAGGTGCCTACATGATTTCATTTTAACATTATGTTAAAATTGTTACTGTCAACTTGTAGGTCAAGTTAAGGTTATAAGACAAGGGAACCCAACATATCTTAATATTTGTCGTTTAATTTAATACATGTATAGAATGATTTGTTCCGACCATGATACGTCCTTGCTTAACCCAAACTACTGAAGCTAGAAACATGAGATCTGGACAGTAGATTTCTTTATGGACATATGCACTCACTTAGGTTTTATGAAAGTCCATCTCTAAGCATTTTAGGTTGAAAGTCTTAAGGCAGGTGACTGCTAATCTTAATATATAAAGTCCTTGCGTTACTGACTGACTGACAGACACGCTACAGCCGAAACTATTGGGCGCAGGAAGCTGAAATTTGACATGTATGTTCCTTGGGGACCGCAGGGGTGCACTAAGAAGGGATTTCCCGAAATTCACACGGGATCGGCCAAAACGGGTGAATTAAAAAAAAATTGTGGCGTAGCTGCTGGCGTCCTCTAGTCTTTTATAAATAACAAGCCTTAGTGTTTTACTCGGTAAATACAATTTATTTTAATGATTCTTATCGGCAGTCCCAGAAGGATCTCTAAGTTAAATTGGTCAATACTACCTGAGATTAAATTCGACGGAAACGTATTAGCTCTTACTGATCATGTGAAAAACTTGGGGTTATGCATGGATAAAACTTTAACCTGGGGTATCAAATGCAGGAGACTAGTCGAAAACTATTCGCGTCAGCAGGCTCGTTGCGTAGGCTACGGAATTTTCTCCCAACGGCCACTAAAATTGCGCTGGCACAGTCATTACTTCTCCCAGTACTCGATTATGCTGATGTCAGCTATCTTGACCTTACTGAGGAGCAACTTGATAAACTTGAGCGTCTCCAAAACTTTTGTATTAGATTCATATTTGGATTACGTAAATATGATCACGTATCAGAATTTCGTAGCAAACTCAAGTGGCTCCCAATTTGTCTTCGCAGGAATACTCATCTTCTTACATTACTGTATAATATCCTATTCAACCCGGACACACCTTCGTATCTCAAAGAACGTTTTAAATTCCTTCATGACACACATGCAAAGTTTCTGAGGTCGTCTAAGGATCTGAGGCTGCAGATGCCAACACATTCCACAAATTTCTATGACAAGTCCTTTACTTTGCAAGCAGTACGCTTGCCGATAGAAATTAGGCAAGCAAACTCGCTTGGCATATTCAGAAACGCCTTAAAACGGCATTAGTTGGCTATGTGACTGAATTTTCATATTCTATTTAGTTCGATGTAACTACGTATTTTGTATGGCTATATGTATATTACATGTATTTATGTATTTATATATTTATGTATTTATTGATTTATGTATTGATGTATTTATTTATTAATGTATTTATGTATTGATGTATATATGTACTTGTGTATCTATACATCTATCCTTACTTAATTTTATGACTACATCACTTTTGACGTGACAACGTCTTATAAATTGGTTTGCCGGGTGACACTTCAAGAAACTGCGTTACGCTCCGCTCACGTTATGCGCTCACAATGAGAGCGAGTGAGAGGCACGCGTCCCGCCTAAGAGCGAGAGAGACAGACATAAAAAGTGAAAGGCACGCGTCTTTCATCCTTCTTCCTACTATACGAATGAATATTCACATTAAAATTATTTTACCACTCAAAGTCGTTGTCACGTAAAACTTTCGCCCGTATACCGACTTTACAGGCAACCAATTTTTTTTTCTTTCTCGAATCTTTTCCAGTCCATCCCTAGGTTACCTGGAAGAAATTGCTTTCAATGATAAGGCCGCCTATTGTACATACCTATATTAAATTGTATCATGTTTTGTAGCATTTGTATCGTATCTGGTGTACAATAAAGAATTTTCTATCTATCTATCTATTTTAGTTGTGAGTTCATTTGCTAAGTTAGTTGCATCTATATTCAAGATGACAACTAGTGATAAACCAATAAAATTTAGTGCCAACCTTATTGCTTAGCTCTTGTGGGATACAAGATAGATAAGAATATGATTATTAGGATAATGGTATGTAGTGTGGTATATGTTAGAGTAAGATTGCATAAGTTAGTATTAAGTAAATGATGGACAGTCGTGTTTTTTAGTCGTAATAAACGATTCATATCGTACACACGTTTTACATTATTTCTCTGCCCGTACCCCGCACACTTCATGGCGACCCTTCCTCGCGCGGCCCACGTATCGCGTTACCGGCGAATCTTGCAATTTAGCACATTCCTGTGTGCCTTTGTGCACTAAGTTAGACTGTTTTAATTATCAACGTTATAAAACACTATGCTTTCGGCTTCGACTTGTGCAACTCGTACTGTTCGACAACTCAATCATGGGGAAATCCTACTCCAAAACCGAGGACAAAGAGGTGATAATATCTCAAAATGCTTCAGGAGGAAGTAATAGCACATCCGAAACTCATGTGCAGATAAACAATATATTGCTGTCCGTGGCCTTGGTGGTCTTCGCCCTTGCTGTCATCGCAATTATTTGGAAGAAATTAAAGAAAGAACAGAAGAGGTGGATACAAAGGCAAGTAGACTCCGAATTCCTGAGGAGTCTGCGCTTGTCGGGAAGGCGAGAACGCGAAGAAGAGGTTCCAAATGCTTGAATTCCGCTAAAAGCGCTCTACTGTGTTACGCCCCGTCGAATGTCCATACCTATGTAAGAAAATTTCGTTTAATACAGGTATATATATTTTTTTTTATATAAAGCTCAGAAATCTTGATACCTCCTGTGAAAATGTTCGAGGAATATGTAGTGATAAGTTAAAATGACATTTTAGTGCACTGTGCGGTGTAATATTTTGGTGGATTGCGTCATCCGGAATACTCGTACCTATACGGTATACAAATTTTCGTAGAATTAGTGTACGTCCATAATAAGAATTATATGCCGATATGTAGTAAAAACAATTACTGTACTTGTATTTCTGCTAAGAACTAATTTCATATAAACATACAAATGTTAAAATTACTCTCGAGTAATACTTTAGTTTTTTTTTGTGTTAAGATTTTTCTATATACGGAATGTTACATGGTTAATTCATTAGCTGAGCACTGGATAGGTACTTATATAAGTTAACGTAAGTATATTTTATTTTAACAGTTTATGGATAAGGACTTAGAAAAATTTTTAAGTGAATTAACTTATATACAAGTGAATATAAGAAAGTTAGGACCAAGTAGAAGACTTCAATATAAAAGGTATGTTGATGTAAATATATCGAAAGCTAAGGAGCTATATTCTTCATATAAGACTATTATTAGTATTTTTTCTGAGCGTAAAAGTACATTAGAGTTAGCTGACTACATTTACAAAGGTTTGCAAGAGAAAATAGAATTAATTTACGATAAAATTTTAAAGTATAGTATTCCTAGCGAAGTAGATAATAATTTTGAAAACATGGATAAATTCGACATAAAGACGGCCACATCTTTAATTCCCGTAATGGATGGTTCGGAAGAAGTTACGGAGAAAATTATAGATAGCGTAGAATTATATAATGACTGTCTCAAAGATAACGATCAGAAAAAACTACTTATTTCTTTTGTGCTAAAGACAAGGCTTACTAAAACTGCAAAGTTAAAAATGAAATGTGAGTATAGCGATGTTACCAGTCTGGTACAAGACATTAAAACTTTTTTACTCAGTAAAAAATCTACCAGTTCCATACTTTCTCAATTACACAATTTATCTCAGAACAATATGACTATTAATGAATGTGGAAATAAATTGTCAGAATTATTTATAAACCTAACAATTGCGGAAGCTGACGGTAACAAAAAGGCATGTGAGTTGTTGAGGCCAGTAAATGAAAAACTAGCTGTCAAAAAATTCGCTGATGGGTTAAGGAATAAACGTTTGGGCACTATCATTTCAGCTCGAAATTATGCAGAATTAAAAGACGCAGTGCGTGCAGCTGAGGACGAGGCACTAGCACAGCCTTCGACTTCTAACACGATCTTCAGTGCAAGAGGTAGGTCTAACAACATATTTTATAATAACAGGAGAGGACGTAATAATTATTTTAGTCAAGGTTATCATGGTCGTGGTAATTACTTTGCAAATCGAAAATATAATAATACGTCATGTTATCAACAGTTTTATGGAGGCAATAACCGCGGTAGGTACGTACGTGGAAGAGGTAATTTTACTAATTTCGCAAACAATAACAATCGATGGCCTAGATCTTGCCATGGTAAAAACGCTACTCGTGGTTCAAATAATAAACCTACAATGTTTTCTGCTCAAACAAGTGATAATTCTCAAATAGAAAACAAAAAATCAGTCAACGAAACACAGTTTTTTCGGTCTTAAGAGTTATAATATTTTAGTATGTAATAAAAATGTTAGGTACGTACATTTTGATATAAATGGAGCGGAGTGTTCATGGTTACTAGACACGGGTGCGTCCATTTCTGCCATTACTAAAAAGGTGTTATTGGGACAAATTAAATTGTATAAAGATAATATTGTAATAAATGGTATAGGTGGTAAAGCTTATTCAGAAGGGTATGTTTTTCTCACCTTATGTGCGAAAAATGGTAGCTATTTTAATCATAAATTTTATTTGTTCGATAATTTGCCTTGTAAATCGGATGGTATTCTCGGACTAGACTTTTTATTTAATTTTAATTCACGTATTTATTTGAAAAATGATACATTAATTTTACGTAATGGATATGAATGTATGTTACCACTTTACGCATCGCCTAATATATCTCATGATCATTCAAGTATTCCCGGAAGAAGCGAATCTATACATTATATAAAGTTAACAGATACTGAAATAAAGGATGATTGCGTAATATTGCCAAAACAGTTAGAAGATGATTTATTTTTAGGAGCTTTAATAGTGAAACCTGTTAATAATGTTATACCGATCAAAATACTAAATACCAGCGATAAATCAATAAGTATACCTACTTTTCAACCTGAGTTACATTTATTAAATGAATACCAAATATGTCAGTTTGATAAGGTAAAATCGAGTGCAGAATGAGCTAACATTTTGTTATCGTTATTAAAGTTGGACCACTTACATCACTCAGAACGTAAAACGATAGAAGCAATATGCTCTAAGTATAATGATATATTCTACTTACCAGGTGATAGGCTTTCGACCACTAAAATATATGAATATAATATTTATTTAAAACCTAATGCTAGCCCCATTTACACAAAACCATACAGACTCCCAAATAGTCAAAAACCCGAAATAGATAGGCAAGTTAAGCAAATGTTACAGGACGATATAATAGAAGAGGCTCAAAGTGAGTGGTCTAGCCCCATTTTACTAGTACCGAAAAAATCTGATAACGGTGACAAAAAATGGAGGTTAGTAGTAGATTACCGAAAATTGAATGAAGTAATACAAGATGATAAATTTCCCTTACCAAACATAACTGACATTTTAGAATCTTTATCCGGTGCCATCTATTTTACTCATTTAAACCTCAATCAATCTTATTATCAAGCAAATTTAAACCCCGAATCTAGGAAGCTTACTGCTTTTACAACTAATACTGGACAATATCAGATGAAAAGAATGCCAATGGGTCTTAAAACTAGCCCTAGTTCTTTTTCGAGATTAATGACTATCGCAATGTCAGGACTAACGTATGAAAAGTGTTTTATATACCTTGATGACCTTGTAATTATGGGACGAAATTTAGACAACCATAATAGAAACCTAATAGATGTTTTTGAAAGACTTAGAAAAGTTAATCTAAAGTTAAATCCAAACAAATGCAATTTTTTGAAAAAGGAACTACTATATTTAGGTCATACAATATCTGCAGAAGGCATATTGCCAGATAAAACTAAAACTCAAAGTATTGAAAATTACCCAACTCCATTAAACACGGATGAAGTGAAACGTTTTGTTGCATTTTGTAACTACTACAGAAAATTTATAAACAAGTTTGCAGAAATAGCTATGCCTTTGAACAATCTTTGCCGAAAAAATGTTCCGTTTGTTTGGTCAGATCAATGTGAAAATTCATTTCAAACTTTGAAAAAAGCTTTAATATCACCCCCAGTATTACAATATCCTGATTTTTCAAACGAAAATGAATTTATTTTACAGACGGATGTCTCTGGCATTGCTGTCGGAGCAGTTCTTAGTAACAAAAATTTATTACCAATAGCTTATGCAAGTAGACCTTTAAATAAATCGGAAAGGAATTACCCGACTATACAAAAGGAATTAGTTGCAATTGTTTGGAGTGTGAAGTATTTTAGACCTTATCTTTTTGGTAAAAAAATTACTATCATGACAGACCACAAACCGTTACTATATTTGTTTGGGATGAAAGATCCATCAAATAGATTACTAAAGTTTAGATTGACATTAGAAGAGTATAACTTCAAAATTGTTTACATTAAAGGAAAAGAAAATTGCGCAGCTGATGCTTTGTCCAGAATTACAATAGACTCAGAGGAATTAAAATGTATTAATGAAAATATATTAAATGTAATGACTAGAGCACAAATACGGATACTAGAAGATAAAGGAAGTAGTAGTGACACTTGTATCACCAGTAATGACACAGACAATCGGCCTGATCAACCGAGAGTCGTGGAATTGTTGAGGATACCGAGTGGCGCGGTAGAATTAATTTTGACCGAAGGAAAATAAATTAGTAGAATAAGGCAGCAGAAGCGTATAGATGTAGAAACCGAGTGTTTGCATTTTCGCAAAATAAGAAAATATTATACGTTAATCTTGATTTTAGGGCACAATACACGCGAGACGTTTTTGTGACAAAATTAAGTGAATTATGTAAAACTATTAATGTCGACAAAATATGTATAATAAAAAGAAATGATAACGCGTTATTTATAGGGGAATTAATAAAAGAAATCAAGAGTAAAGACTTGTGGACCGGTCCACGCATTTGTATTTTACGAGGTGTTGAAAGAATCAATGATGACCAAGAGAAAAGATTTATTATAAATGATTATCACTTACTGCCTACTAGTGGTCACGCTGGTGTGCGCAGAATGGTCAATAATATAAAAAGGAAATACTACCGGCCAGAAATGGAGAACGACGTCAAAGACTTTATAAGAAAATGTGAACTATGTCAAAAAGCGAAATATTCGCGAATAACTAGGGAGCCCATGGTAATAACAACCACGGCTTCCTATGCTTTTGAAAAAATATTTTTAGATTTAGTTGATCCTTTAAATAAAGATATAGATAATAATTGTTATATTCTCACATTGCAATGTGAATTAAGTAAGTTCGTTGAGGCTTATCCTCTTCTAAATAAAGAAACGACAATTGTCGCTAAAGCTTTTGTAGTTAATTTTATTTTAAGGTTCGGAATACCAAAATTAATAGCCACTGACAAAGGTACCGAATTTATGTCATCTACTATGACGGAAGTTTGTAACCTTTTAGGAATAGAAAAATTAAGCTCCACTGCATACCACCATGAGTCAATAGGATCACTTGAAAATACACATAAACATTTGGGTTCATTTTTAAGAATACAGTGTGATAATAACCTTGAAACTTGGAGCCACTGGTTGCCTTTCTGGTGTTTTTCTTTTAATAATACTGTGCATTGTTCAACAAAATATGCGCCATATGAACTAGTATTTGGAAAACCTTGTAACATTCCGAGTAGAATAAGTAGTAGTGTAAAACCTTTATATAATCCAGATAATTATAGTCTAGAATTAAAATATCGTTTGCAAGTAGCGCAAAGAGATGCACGAAATAATCTAATAAAATGTAAGCAATTACGAAAAACTATGTATGATAAAAACATAAATCAAATATCGTATCAAGAAGGTGATTTAATACTGTTAAAAAATGAAACTGCAAATAAATTAGATAAATTGTATAATGGACCATATATTGTTATTAAAGATCAGGAACCTAATGTGAAAATTATTAAAAACAATAAAATTGATATTGTACATAAAAATCGGACAAAATTGTTTAGACAATCGGTAATACTGTTGTTTGATGACCTTCTGTTAACATTGGGAAAATTGTTTAATTACAAATTTTTATACGAAACATAGTGTATTGTTTACTAGATATAATATTTAGATGTAGTTGAGGTGTTTAATTTCTATAAAAAAAAATGTACTTTGTCATTTTTTTTTCTCTTGTACCCCTGTGGTGTAGTGTGGTATATGTTAGAGTAAGATAGCATAAGTTAGTATTAAGTAAATGATGGACAGTCGTGTTTTTTAGTCGTAATAAACGATTCTTATCGTACACACGTTTTACATTATTTCTCTGCCCGTACCCCGCACACTTCAGGTAAGTGGGTTTAAAGAATATGATGTGAAAATCCATATTATCTCTTTTCCCATTTAGCAGTATTTATTCTTGGCAAATAAAATTAAATGTGTTTCTTCATGTTTTATTTCTAAGTCAGTTGTGATTAGTCAGTTTAAATTTATTTATTCAGATAAACAATTATTAATTGTGTATGAATAAATAAGAATTACATTAGCACCACATGTTAACAGTTTAAAATAAATATTAACATTATTTAGAAAATTCCCTTAAATATAAAGTCAAATAAAACTATTGATACAAACTCACCACCATATTAACTATACAAACTGAGTGGAATTATTTTTAGAAGCAAGACTGCACTACTCTTGCTTTGTAATATTGGTAGCTTGTAAATTTCTCTTTTATGGCTCAATTGGCAAACAGTGCAACAATTTCACTGCTTGCACTTTGCCTACAAATGTTCAATATTGGATTAAACATGTTCTTACATGAGTAATAATTATAGCACTAGTATTTTCGAAATCCTTGGATCTGCATGGTTTGAAATCATTTCATATTTATCATCAACAGTCCGACTGTTCACGGCTGAACATAGGCCTCTCTTTGTTCTTGCCATTTTGTTTTCCTGTTTGACGTGGATAAAACTTATTTTGAATATGTTAGGTTTTTACTGTTTTATCAAAACTGCAAAATATGGGTTCCTAATAACTTTATATTTGACTATCTAAAATGGCACTGTCAGACAGAAACTGAGAAAATTCTGTGTCTTTTGTATTTTACCTTATGCGTAAAATATGGGCTCCAACACTGTTGTAGCTAAGATAACTATAGACCAATGCACAGGTTGAACATGCCTTATATATAGATATAGCTTAATAGACCGGACCACTTTGTAAGAGTAGAATTTTATTTCATCTACAGTTACGAAGGTTCATGAAACTAATATTTGTGTGGGAAATGTTGGCCACCACCTGTCTTTTGAGTGTTGCAGGTTGGTGATGACATCCTGGCAGATGACCTGACCTTGGTGTGAAGAGAGAATGGACGAGCGGTCCTTTACTTATTGGTATGTATGGATGACGGTGGCCCGCTCTTTTGACGTCGGTGGTTTTGTGTGTGGGCTGCGTTCACACGTGCCGCATGGGTGATGTACTGAGCTGGAGTCAAGCATTGTTTGCTAACCTTTGTTGCTGATCAACATCAACAACTGTATGAGCAGCTTGACCGTATGGGCGGAGTATTCGTCAGATACCGATTTACGTGGGGGGTCCTCTACCTCCTCCACTGTCGTCGTTGGACCTATGTAATTGCATTGTATTGAATGATGATGATTATTTTATGTATATGCATTGATGTGTTAATGAGGCAAATTTTGCATTTATGTGTTTGAGTAAAATTTTATTTTTCCTATCCAACATCCTTCCCAAAACGCTCGCTGGCCACCATGCGTATCCTTGATCCTGGTCTTGTTGGCTAGATCCCGTGATGGGTGATGCCGTGTGTTGGATAGATCCCGTAATGGGTGATGCCACGAGGTGGCTTAGCCATGGGTGAAGCATTGTTTGCTAGATCCCGTAATCGGTGATGCCACGAGTTGGCTTAGCCATGGGTGAAGCATTGTTTGTTAGATCCCGTGATGAGTGACGCATGCCACAGGCTAAGATCCTATGACTAGGTGAAGCCTTGTAAAGAAAGTTCATTCTGTATGATAAACGCTTATTTATGTAATTTTTATATTCATTATTTTTGTTTGTTATGCTGTTTATTCTGTAACCGTTAAATAATCAGCGCGAGGAGCGCGCTGGATCAGAATGGCCGTATGGGCGCAAATCAATATATAATGATTATATTGTTACGAAAATGTTAATAATATTTAAGATTGATATTTAAATAACTATTTGTGAACACAGATCTGAGAACTTCACTACTTTACAATATTAGACACTGTATTGGCTGCTTAACTGTTTTATAAAGATTGGGTATTTAATTTATCGCTTAATTATTAAGATAACTCCAGAAACTTTCAAGTAAAATCAATTAGTATTAAATAACATGATTCTGACACTTATTATTATGTTTTTGGTAATAAATAACATGCGATTATATTTACATCCTGTTGATAGCGCCATCTGTTGGTGAATATTGTAAAGCAGCGATTGGTTAATAAAATAAATTTGTTATTCGTGTAAAATAAATCATTTGGTGTTGTGCATAATTCATTACAATATTAATGTTGATTTTTGAACTATAATTGTATAGTCATTTCAATTATATGTTGTAAAGGAAGTGGCAGTTGTTAAACGTTAAGTGTAATGACGGTTAGTGTATAAAAAGGACTGTAGGTCACATTTTAATTCAATTCTGTGCTAGAAATCGTCTGAAAATAAACCAAGTAATATTACGTGAGTGTTTTTATTATGGAGTCTGGACACGATAACCCTCGCGTATCGCCGACATATACATGCAGAGGTTTGTATTTTGGTACTAATTTATTGAATGATAAATAAATAAAGGAAGATTAAATAGTGTATTTTAGGCGATTGCATGATTTTGGCGGCTTTATTGGCAAGCTAAATATGGCTAGATCGCCAGTTTATTAAGCCCCATTTTAGCATAGTTTTTAGTATAACGATATTATGAAATATATGACATTCTATCTCGTATAGTTTATAGGTATATATTTATATATAATAATGTATGTACATAATATGTGTAAGGTCTTTATGTAGAATATGTATGATATATAATATTTATACATTTATGTATATTCAGTATGTATATTAGTTGATATTATTTTATTTATTAACTACACCATCGCCACACTTGATTGCTTACACACCATTTCTGTCCATCCAAAGGTTGCCTGGAAGAGATCGCTTTTAGCGATAAGGCCGCCATTTGTACATGCTGTAGTATAAGCCAATTAAAAAAGAATTGTACTTTTCAATATTATTTGGTGTACAATAAAGAGTATATCTATCTATCTATCTATCTATCATGCTAATATTACGTTAAGTTCCTGGTTGATACGTTGGTTCTCTGGCCGATAGAAATATTTTATGGTACTTTTTAGACGGTTGGCAGATAATAATATCCAACTGTATTACAATGCAAAGGTTTGTATTCTTTTATTTATTGATAGGATGTTTACTAAATAAAAGAATATTAAATGGTGCTATTTAGTCGATTGGATGTTTTTTACTGTATTACAAATGAAGAGGGTAGTGGTTCTAAACCAATTTATTGAATGCGTACTAAAGAAAGAAACACACCGTTCTTTTTCATAACTCTATGCAATTCTTAACTAAGAAATTTTCTTTTACAATTTATAATTATTTTTTTAAATCGATCAATTATTTTTGTACAGAAATCTAACACGTTAAAGACGGCCTTAAATAATTCCAGCAGTGGACGTTTTAAGGCTGAGATAGTGACTATGTCAGTAATTACCTTAAATAAAGACAGAATTATTGCTACAATAGATCTTCAAGACTAGTTAAATTTACATAATAAATCTGTATCTAACTTATACCTTATGCGAATAAGTTAAATACGCATAATCAATGATAAGCGCTAGGCTAATCTAAATCAGATTCTACTAGGTATATTCGTTCGAAGTTTTGATCAACTCTTGCTTTATGGCATATATCGTATTCTCATAAATTAACTAATGCGAAGGATATCTCGTCTCTAAGTTTGTAAATTAATCAAAGTTTCAAACTACATAATTATGTATGTGTCAATGTCCGTTTTAAGAGTAAAATCAGACTGTGTAGCAGAACACCAATTATTGTGAGTCAATTCAAAATCAAATCGCATTTCGTTTAACGGCCTGGTCATGGCCTAAAGCGGCGGGCGATAGCGGTGAGCGTTTTCGATGTACATGGCGCGTTTACTGTGACGCGGCGTGCGGCAATCTCAGAGTAAACGCGCCATGTACATCGCCCCTCCCGCGCCGCTCGCCGCTTAGACCGATCTCCTGACTAGGCCCATGTATATATGTAATACACAGTGTCGATGTCTGTCAAAATACGAGAAATAGCTTGCAAATCATAGTATGTTGTCATGAATCAATAGATTGACGTACCCTGTTTATCTTTTTATACGTAAAAACTGTCTGCATACAACAAACAATTATCCGTTTAAAATACCTTTGTGAGATAAAAACTGCAGCACTATCAATCTCCGTACGTTTTTCTTTACACAATATTTTCCAATTTGTTACAGATGTGAAGCGTCAATATTTGATGTATTGAGATCGACTAGTCATACAACAGTGTTGCGAGAACGCAGCGCTAACCCCGCTTCTGCACTGGGCAGAAGTTTTACGAGTAAGTGACAGAGGTGTAGAATTACATATAGTTCTATATATTGTATGAAACTTGGAGTGCCAGTTTTTTGTTGTGTTGCCTTTAGAGCGATATAGAGGAGATAAATAAGCGACTCGCATGTTATACATAATTTTTAAATTATCCTTTAGGATGTATACTACGAAACTTTAGTTCGAGTAGGGGAGACCGGGTTTGGTTGTCACACTGGTTGTTTGTCACAGAGGCCATAACAGACAATTAAACGGCGTGGTAGGAGCAAGGGAGTAGCACATCCATTTGTATCTCATGTCAACGTACTCGGACATGCCGTTTAATGGACTTATTCGACCACTCGATATTCTATTATGACCTCTGTGACAAACAACCCGTGTGACAATAATACCCGGTCTCCCATAACCGATATTTCGGCGATGTTGCAAGCGCTATGTTCTGGGATATTCGGTTACTCGAAACAAAAGTACGTGGTTACTGTCAGGTGAATATTAATTTTAAATTGTGTAAATAAAATTAAAATTTATGTTGACGACGGAAGTTTAAATTTTTGGAATGTAGGCTAAAAATTTTTGCGATACATGTTTTAATATTTCTTATACAGATTTAATATTTACATGCAGTTTCTGGAAACCCGTCACGTCTGTCTTCAATGGGAGACAGGCGTGATAGAGATACATAGATAGTTGCCGGTACAGGAAACAGAATCGTCATAAAACCTTCAAAAATTATTTTACGTATAAAGGCATGATACTCACAAACAATGAAAAGCTTGACGCTTCGGTAAGGTTGCATCGGTCCTTGTCACAGTTTATAGTAGCAATTGAGAGCTGATTATTATAATCATATATGAGCATTTCGCTAACCGTAAGTTGCATTATGACAAGTGTTAGACAATGGTATTGTTTCGCTCGCTTAAAGTTGCACTATAATAAAACGTGTAAGTCAATGGCACTCTTACTACCTTAAAACTTATTTGACGTAAATGAAGCGAATAATATAATTATTTTCTTGGTTCTTTGGAACAAAAATACTCAATTTAGGTAGATGCAAAAAAACAGTTTAACTTTTTCTTTTCATTTATCAAGATAGTGCACACCCTAGTGTGAACCCGCACAAAATCAGCAATTTTCAGGACGCAATATAAAAATATTGTCTATTTGATTACGTACTTTAATAATTACATATATTATATCCCAAAATTATAAGTTATTCAATATTTGCATCACATTATTTTAATGTTCTCATTTTTCTTTATTAAGCTCGTGCAAAGTCTAAATAATGTCGATAATCCGATATGATATCCGTTATTGGTAATAATCATAAAAAATAAAAGTAGTCAATCTTCATTGAAAAGTTTCGGTTAAATATATCGATCATTATTGAGGATTTCTCAGAAATCACAACCGATTTATCTTCGTGTAATACAAGGTTAATATATTGGTCTATAGTCCGTGCCACGAGAACATAGACTTTTTGTAAACAAAGAATTTTTACTAAGTGACTTAGCGATAGT
Organism: Euclidia mi; assembly: GCA_944739405.2. NCBI lineage: Eukaryota > Metazoa > Arthropoda > Insecta > Lepidoptera > Erebidae > Euclidia > Euclidia mi. The sequence goes on along the minus strand of CALYKY020000006.1, from coordinate 114,372 downwards.
TCTGTCAAAAACAAATAATGTCAAATCCAATGAGTGCAACGGTACATAGATACCTGTCATTGGAAACTAATATGTCAATGGATCGCGTTTTTATCGATATTATGCGCTGTCAACAGGATCTTTTAATGTTTTGAGGTACTGACGCCTAGAATGTCAACATTTGGAGTTAATTCATTGAAATGTTACATTCTTGAGCTTAACATGCATTTATCAGAGGACAAATTAAAAAAATTTTGTTGTCAAGAAGGGGTAAATGTAAAGTTAAATACAAGTTTAGGTATAGGATCGCAACGCTCCTCCCGCTGCCGGCATCTCGAAAAGGCGGGTGCAGAATAGCAGAGGGCAAACTATTAGTCGCGCAGAAAATTATTTATATCTAAAAAAGAGATTGCGTTTTCAGACTACTGTAACTTTTAATGGATTTTGTTTAAGTTCATTCTGACGATTTCATTCACAAACAACGGTATATCTCCATGCCTTAAATTTTTGTGCAATGCTAGTTAGGTATCTGCAATAATTATTATTCATTGTTGGTCAATCATTTAATATTTTGGGATAGGTAGGCTACTTTGAGCAAATTATTTATTGTCTATGACTTAAAAAAACATGTCAATAATAGAGGAACATGTATGTACTCTATCATTAACACTTTTATGGACAGTAAACGCCTATAGACGTGATAACAATAAAACTTCAATTGTGTCTCGTTTACTGTCCGTGAAAGTGTTAACATACATGGTACTCCATTTTTCCTTAATTTACAGAATAAATTAAGTGTAAAACGACAAAAAATCAGCAAATTTATGAACATTCGACAATTCTAAACACAAAATCAAATATTTATTACTGCAGTGAAATTATACAATATAAATTAAAAAATCATAGTGGCATAATTAGGCATTAAAAAAGAAGATTGTTCAAAAAGTATAAAATCTAAAACACAACTGTTTGAAAAAAGGTTGTGAAGCCCTCAATGTTTGTTTACAAAAAGTCTATCTTCTCGTGGCACCAACTATATTTATCTTTTTTTATAACCTCTTTGAAAAGAAATTCGATTTTCTGAGATCAATTGTCACGATGTGCAATTTGGATACTCAATGATTACATTCTAGTATCCAATTTGCACATTGACTTGCATTTATTGCATGACATTGCTTAAGGATAACCTATTTTTTGTGACTGTCGAAATAAAATTTATTTTTATACTATCAATAATTTTGGAACATTGGAATCATTTTTGTGACCGAATTTTATAAGCAACTGCGACTGGCTGAAAACAGAAAGTTCGCTACATCTTTTAAGTAATACATTCAGTATGTAACTAAAGTCTTGTTCCTATTAAGTGGCTTACATTAGCGGATCCCATTAGTATATTGACATAGCGACCGCTACAGTGATTACTGACTCCCTATGCGTTGGACGTGATGTCTAAATCTTGGTGTGGTTTGAAATAATGATTATTTTTGAGGTGTCTGTAATTTATGTTTGTTATCTTTGACTTGTATTTAAGAATATATAAGAATCATAATCATAATTGCATCCAAGACTTACTTAACGCCTTGGAGCCCGAGGTCCGCTTACTGGTCTAACCAGATATGACAGAATATATAATAATATTAATCAGTTATTTAGCTGGATGTAATACTTACAGGATCTGTTAAGTTTGGGAATCAATTTCTACGGATGAGCTATCTCAGAAAATATCGCATTATTGCCGAGTAGTATGTAATACATGTTAAGAGCATAGTTTACGTTACAAAAAAGACTCCTTGTTCAACATACTTGGATATACAGTAGTCTATCTTTAACTTCCCTTTCTGTAAAGCCCAATTAATACAATTTATTTTCGCAGGTGCCGCGACCGAGACGTGTTTACCAACCATATTGGTATTGATTCTACAGTTTTTCCTGCAGCTGCTCCTACAAAGGTACAGTGGTACCTCAATCAGATAGCTGTTAAATATGTAACAAGTTATGTAGTGAATAATTTGTACGTTCAATAAGTTATATGACTCAGGGTTGGAAGCAATTGGTTGGATACTGGTAAAAATATTGTACCATTACAATATTTTATATACTGCAGATTTGTACGTAAGTTTACGGTCTTAATTTGAAATGAAATTAAAAAAAACAATTTTTGTTTATTATCCTGAGTTTTTAAAGAATTAGAAATAATAAGTTTAAGCTTTCGCGTTTTATATACATCACGTGTTTTTAACGGGTCTCAATCGCGTTAAATAAGTAACATTTTAATATTTGAAGATTTGGCCAGCTTGCATCGTTCTTCCTTGTGAATGGTGGCTCTTAAATTATTTAGTTTGAACACTATTGAAGCCTGTTAAATAGACTAGTATTACAAAAATAAGAGGGAAAACTGCTTTAGTTTTGATTGATTTATGCATGACTCTAACTGCTCTTAAAATTTAACAAAACATTGATTTCGTTTTACATCTGATGATGCTTAGGACGTCTACGACTGGTCAATTTAGTTGCTATGAAGCTTTCTAGAATTTTTTGGTCACGGAGGAGAAATGATTACAGATTGTATATGAAAATAATACAAACTTAGTTTACGCAATTCGACGACGTCGACTTTTGCAGATAAATTTTCGATACTAAATTAAACCAAATAATTATAGCACTTGGCTCGTCAAAAAACTAATTTTATAGACTCACGCCTGTATCCCCGAAGGGGTAGGCAGAGGTGTAATATTACACCCACATTTGCCATGAATTTTTAGGCCCCACGTAATAGGGGGCGAGCCTATTGCCGTACCGGGCGCATTACCAGACTCTGTGCTGCTACTGAGAATTTCCTGACGGGAAAACCCAATAACACTTTGCCCGACCCGGGAATCGAACCCGAGACCTCCCAATCCCACGCGCACATTTATGCCGCGAGACCAACGAGGCAGTCAAAAAACTAAGTAAATATTTTATTAGCTACTAAACAATAACAAAATCAGATTGTCATATTTTCCCCTTGTAATCTTATTTTTAACTTTCTTTGAAAAATCTTGCTATTTAGTTAAAAAGTTGAGTATATTTCTTGTATTGCAGTACAGATGGGATTGAATGTGAAATATAATTAGTACCCATTCCAATGATTAGAATTTACCTGTAATTAATTTAGGAAATATACCTATTGTTAAATTCTTCACTAAAACACACTCAAGAAGGCCAGTTCTGGTAATTATATTTGTTCAAATTCCAGTATCAATCTACTCTCGGCGTCATAAATGGTATTCTCGTAACCTAACTGACACTTGAATGAGATCGGGACTACATCGAAAGTTGAACCAAGTGTGAACTAGTGTAGACGGTATTCTGCTAATTATTTACGTACAACAAACGTCAAACTGTAGCTAAAACCTTAGAGCATAGATATTTATTTATAGAGATGTATTTCTTATTTGCGCTTTTAAGACAAACTTTCTGTGACCAGTGTGACCCATATTGCCGCTTGGCGGCGTGGCAGTCGCGCTGTGACAGCTGACTCAACGAGTGCAAGAGAGACGAAAGTTTCTCCTGTATCACTTAACTAGGAGGGCAAGAAAGACGGAGAACGACGCCAGCGCCGCCAACTACGTACTACACTGACAACCGTCAATACGCCAACTTTAATCGGCACACGACATCCATAAGAAATAAGCTTCTATTATGTAAAAATTTGTATTCATTGCTAAAACCAAATGATACTACGGTTTGACAGTTCACAGTTGACTATTGTTGACAATTGAGCAAAATAAGTGTTTATTACTTTGTTATTGTTTTTTTAAATAAAATAAGTATAAGTGGATTTGGGCTGCGATGGCTATACCTATTGAAAATAATCCACACGATCCAAGGAACCAATACATTTACTTACCGAAATTTTATTACTTAGTTGTATATTAATTTTAATTTGGCATGGAAACGTAGTGGCATCCAATTACCATTCCTATTAATGTATTTTCCCATACAATGGCAACATTCATGTTTTTGTTTTTGAGTTTTTGACATTACCTCTGAGATCAACAAGAGATTATAAATTGATTATATCGAAATGATACTGTAATGAGATTAAGTGAAGCAGAATACCAATTGTTCATTCAAAATTCAGTGTCTGTTAAATACGAGAATTGGCCTTAAGTTTAAACGTTCAAAAGACTTACCGAAGTAAAACTAGGTGTACTATTCATTCAAATGATTTAGGGAGATACAGACGTGCGAATTTTAGTTGCCGAAGGTGTGATTCAAGATGACACTTTTCTAGAAATCTTTTAACGCTAAAGTATTGTATGCCTTTGTCTAAATATAATTTTCTTGGGTTTACGCAAATCATCATCCTCCTAGCGTTATCCCAGTTTCAACCTGGGGTCCGTTTACTAGTATAACCGGATTTGGCTGAACATTAAACTTTTCCACAGAGCGACTGCCTGTCTGACCTTCGCAACCCGAAGGGATAGCAATATTCCATGGTTGAGACTATTGTCAGTTTATTTAGAAGGTACTGACGCCCTATAACGACTGTCAAAGATCTTCATGACAACCGGGACCGACGGCTTAACGTGCACTCCGAGGCACGGGACAAGCGATAATTGATAATTCACTTGGGTTTACGCGAATGTTACACATTGAAATCAAAGTACAATTTATGGATTCTGTCGCGGTATGTTGGTTTTACTGACATTTTATTTAAACCGAATGATCTACAAAGCAATTATTTTTAATATACATTAAATACACTACAGGCTTAGGCACATAAAAACATGATTTTTACGGTTTTTAATCATAAAGATTTTGTTTTTATCCAAAGAAGGCTATCCAAAGTGTGCTGGTTGTAAATTGTATATCTTTACGCTCCAAAATAATTCTTGACAATGATATTATCTCCATAGAATTCATAACAAATCTTAACGGGCTATAATGGGTGCTTTTAAGTGATCATGACATAATTTATGTCTGTGTGTGTATGTAAATATGTGTGTAATGTGTATGTGCGTTTCCTTTGTTTCACCAAGGCTTCTAAATGCCTGAACGGTTTGAGAGTTTGGAGTATTGTAGGCATTCTTATTATTTAACGCTATTGGCTTGATATCAGTCATTCAAGGGCGTCCATTGGCGCTGTAATATATTTATGTGGGTAAATTACAGCAAAAATACTGAACAGGAACCATTGTCAGCATATTTTGTAATCCAAGTTTTGAAGTAGTTAATCATACTATGTTTCCTTTTTTATCCCTACATTTTACTAATAATAAAATATATTTAATTCAACAATTCATTAAAAGTATTTGTTTTATATGACGACTAAAAGTAACTAGTCTGTACATCACTTGAGTAAATCTAAACTGCCGTATATTTTACTTAGAACCTGAGCTATGAATATTTTAATGATATTTTTCATATATTACATTTGTATAATTACGCTAACTGCAGAGATTGACATTGCTTTGAGATGCACGGTTTATAATGCGCATTTAAAGTAACATGCCATTACATAGATAAGTAATGATCTGAAATCTGACACTTAGTCCTGAATAATCTAAGAAACAGGAAATAACGGGATCATAATTTAAGTATTTACATTCCCTGTAAGGCCTTGATGCCTCGAGCCGAAGGCACTGGTTGGTGCCAGCATTTTTTCATCTACCTGTCTTTTGTGTCTTCACAGAGAAAATCCAACTTTGGGGCTCATCCGCCGCTTCTTTGTGCATATAGAGGCTATGTGTGACTCTCTCTTATAGGTGCTATGCACTTATTCGCTTAGAGCGTGAATGCTCTAGCGGCTAGCAGCAATGCGGCGTGCCGCAGTTTATGCGGTCGAACGCAACGTCACGCCGTATACGGTTAACTGCATCGGTTTCGAGATCAGCGTTATAAGTGAGATACATACAGAGAACTACGATGTATACGAATTATTAATAGTTTTGAACGCCGACTTTCACATGTAGAATAATTCCTGTAACAAAAGCCACTTTGTAAGACAAAGATCGCTCGAAACTCAGCAGATATACCTGCACACATAATGTTATCGCCACAATATCTGTTTATTCCGCAATTCGTTTGCTCGAAACTCACAATTCATTTTGTAATAAGTCGATTCATTGGCCTGTGAATAAAATAGGTATATATTTAAAGCTTTCAGTTTCGATTTAATTTCCCCGTCTATTTCTTCATTTCCGGCGAGTGTTGCAAAAGCGATTAAGTATTAAAAGGGCCGGCGTTTTAAAAGCGCTTGTTCAATTGCTTTGCTTTGTTTATCTTTGGTTCGTAGTTAAAAGTTGGAACATTGGATGGTGGTAGGTTTGTAAATAACCATGAGTTTAAAATTAAAGACGTAACTAAGCAGTAGGTAAATAATTAAGGACCTTTTCTGTTAAATTGTCTAACCTCAGATTTTCGAAAGTGAATTGTCGATTACAAGAATAGATTTGTGAATTAAGGCTAAAATCGAAGTATCAAAATACCTAAGAGACCTAAGTCCACTGCTTGGCTTAGAACTTTCCCAAGGTTTTCTTTATTAATCGATATACAGACGCCCGCATCCAACTGCTTGCCAACATCACAATAAGATAATCCCAAAAACGAGTAAAAGGACGACACAATGAATATGTAATTACTTTTTATAAATTAGATATTTATAAAAATATGCAACATTGTAATGAATTCACAAATAATGCTTTTGTATTTGTATTTCATTGGTTATGATAACGCTTTAAATTAGTAATGTACTCCTTTCATATTTTATATGTATTTGCTTTTTCAAATAACAAATATTTAAAAATTATAATTCAATTAATAAAATGAATCCACACAAACAAAATTTGCTGGCACAAATAAAACTGCGAACCCAATCAAAAACTAATCTAATATATTGCATATTTCGACCGATACAGCATAAAAATTCATACACCTACCCAAAAGGCTCTACCAAAAAAAAACCTAATGTCAAAAATAATCACACATAATGGTTCTATCATTACGAAATATGAGATCCATTTATACACCCAACACGCACGAACAACCTATCTACGGTGAATTGTTTCCGAAACCACAAAAATAAACTTAGTGGCGGTACTTCTACTTAAGGTTTATTTAATTTTATAATTCTTCCGGCTTTTACAGTTGAATCGTTGTTGAGCTGCTTTATTATGTGATAAAGAATGCTCTGTTTCTTGAAATTCTTTATAAATACAAAGGGAAGCCGCTTAAACCTAGAGCATTACCTGTACTACAGAATATAGCTGTTAATATCAAATCTTGAAATGAGGTCTTGCAATACATCCATTTAAAATTTTGTGGCCTTTAACATTAGTTGTGTATTGTCTTTCGGGATATATACCACGTACCTTTGTTTCCAGTATCCAATATTTCTACTTCGAGTAATTTATAGGTTGCAAGCGGCATGATCGTAGTCCTGGCGCTAGCGCCAGTTGTGTGTTGCAAGTTTTTGAGAGGCAGCGGTGTTGCGTTGCGGGCATAGCCGAGGGCAGAAGCTAGTCAAATATATAATAAAGACTCAAAATAGTTTTACCAGATGATCGTCTATGTAGTCTGCTGTCCTTAAATAGCTTCCCTGTTCGTCTTAAATCTACCGAATCTGTCAACTTCACCACATTCTTGCAACTAGCGAACACTGCGTTTAAGCGAAGTGTTGTTGAACGTTCAAAAGGTTTTAGTGGAAGAATTTCAGAATGCTTTGTGTGGCCCGTGAATGTACAGTAGAGCAAATGTACGGCGAGTGTAAATGCGTTAAATGGAAAGATACGATGCAGTTCACCAATGTACTCTACGCTAACAAATTCTTAGCGTACCTATGTTTTTACGAAGCTAGGTGACATATTTTATGACTATTATACTACTAGTCAGAGGTAGGTAGGTATTAGGTAGGGTTTACTATTGTTTGACAAAAAACGTATGACGAAGATCATTTTACAAACAACGTTTGAAAAAGTAATCATTTGACAAACTTTCATTGCGAAAACATATTACTTTAAAAACTATCATTTGACATAATACAGGTTACGCAAATGTTTTACTTAGAAAATAATTAAAATGTTAAAAAAATATTGTAAAAATAATCATTTGACTAAATAATTCGTTTGCCAAATTGGTGATTGTACAAAAAGTTAGAAGATAAATTATTAGTTTTTAAAAATAACTAATTTGTAACCAATACTTACACGAAGTTTTGAAAATATTTAATTGCATGGTTGCAATTTTCATCTTGGACAGATTATTCATAGGCAAGTAATAATTTTGTATTAATACTTATTCCATATAACTTAAGTCTTTTAAAAAAATACACTGCCTGAATTAAGTGAAATAAGTAGAATTCGATTCTGGCAGCTTGTGGTCTTGGCTTGTGGTCGCAGTTCTAACCTAACCTAACCAGCCATTGTTTCAGTTGACCCTACACAAAGATTGTTGTTTTAATGTAGATTTTCGTCACTAAAATATTTACCAAGCAATGCATTTTGTCAAATGTTATTTATGCTTTACGTTGTTTTACCAAATAACGTGTTTAAAAAATAATCAATTTGTAAATTAATGTTTTAGCATAATAACTTTTTTATAGTAAATATATTGTCTAATGAGTAGTTGATTAAACAAAAGTTTGTAAAATAATAAATTTATCAAGTATTTTACCAAGGACACAAGATGGTGCGAAGCCTAACCTGGATGTCGAATTTCATTTTTAGTTTTAAAGAACCTAAACTTATTATCATTTATCTTTTAATTTTACATGTTTACTTTGTATTTAAGGCTAATCAATTTTTTGCTTTGTATGAGTGATTCTTACATAGTCTTATTTTTATTTTTTTGTTACTTTGCCCGGGTTGGGAGTATGTACGGTTTACGTACACTTAGTTATAATAATCTTTAGCTGACTATGCAAAACGGTCGATCATTTTCCGCCGTAGCAATTACTTGGACAGTGTGCACTTTAACGTACTAACGAACATACTTGTGTGAGAATCACTTGATATTATATCGTGTACTTACTTTATTTACTTAACTGGTGAATAATAAACTTTTCATATATTACTAGAAGTGTTCTCTCTCACAAACACACTCAACTACTTTACTTCTTACAAACTATCAGTGGTGTACAGTTTACTACACTGTACATTAAATGCTCCAAACTTTCACAAAAGTTCAAAATGTCTTGTAAGTAGTTTTCAAATCGTTGAACTCCACTCCAGTAGGTAGATAAATTGTAATACATTAGCAGTCTCCACTCGTTATGAATTAGTTGTACTTTTCCAATGTTGTCGTAGTATATAGGGCGATCGCTTCCTAGACTTGTTATTTGAACACTTGGAGTGAGGTCACCCGATGGTACGGCGAGTCCGTATGTTCCAGCCGTCATAGAAATAAGAAATAGTAAAATTGTCAACATCTTGTAGATTATTTTGCTCTTTAGGTTTGTATATAGTGCGCCTCGGTTAACTGCTAAGTCGATAATGAATTTATTATTGTTTAAGTTATTGCGAGGTTTCAAGTGGCAATAGCGACAGTTTCGTAATCGGTCGCTTCAAAATGCTAACTTGCGTTTTTATAGTTGCAACTCGCACGTGTCCGTCGCTTCCAGGATGGACCTCGATCACACGCCCCAGGGCCCATTTTCCAGGTGGAAGATTGTTGTCCCTGACTAAGACGATGTCATCGACTTTGATGTTAGGTGTGGGTCTCAACCATTTGCTTCGGGATTGTAATGTTGTAAGGTACTCCGAGGACCAGTGCTTCCAAAACTGATGGAACATATTCTCCGTTAACTGCCATCTTGTCCGTAGATCTAGCTGGCGGTCATCTTCATAGTTGGATAGCGGCAGCGTCATAGTTGGACTACCCGTTAGAAAGTGTCCGGGCGTCAAATAGTTATAAAATTCCTCTGGGTCCTCTGTAAGCGGGCAAAGCGGCCGGGAGTTCATGCACGCTTCTATTTTAGACAATAAAGTCGTGAACTCCTCAAAAGTCAGCTTCTGTTCGCCAAGTACGCGACGCAAGTGATGTTTCATAGAACGCACAGCTGACTCCCAGATTCCACCTGCCGTTGGCCAGGCAGGCGCGTTGAAGTGCCACTCTACTTTCATTTTACTAATTTCTTTGAAGAAATCAGGTGAAAGCTCTACTTTAAATGTCTCGTATTCGTTGTTCAGAATCTTCGACGCCCCGATAAAATTCGTCCCGCAATCAGAATAAACGTGACTTGGTGTGCCGCGTCTAGCACACATCCTTTGAAAAGCGCCAAGGAATGTTTCAGTGCCCAAGTCAGAAACTAGTTCTATATGAACTGCCTTCGTTGCCAAACAAACGAAGATCGCGATGTACCCTTTGGATGTCTTTATGCCTCTTCCTTTATTCAATTTGACATCCACGTGACCGGTGAAGTCAACCCCCGTGTGAGTGAAAGGGCGCGAAGGTGTCACGCGTTGAGCAGGAAGGTCGGCCATGAGCTGATAGTTTTCTTTGGTCTTGAATCGATGGCAGCGCACACATCGGCGTAGTTCAGTTTTCACCGCTCTATTGCCTCCTACTATCCAGAATTGTTGACGGATATAGGCGAGCGTAAGTCGGGCTCCCCCATGTAAAGTCACCGCATGAGCTTGATTTATTAATAACTGAGTAAGTCTACTTTTTCTTGGAATAATTGCGGGATTTCTCATTCCAATAGGTAAATCGGTTTTGTTTAACCGACCACCCACACGCATAATGCCCGTTTTGTCCAAATAGGGGTATAGTTTACAAATAGTACTTTTGGTAGGTACAGGTTGACCCTTAAGTAATAAATCGTATTCTAAGTTGAATTCAATTCGTTGTATATTTCTCGTTATTATTGTCATAGCGTTATCAAGTTCATGTATTGTTAGACAACCGTGGGACATTTGTCGAGCGGAGTCAAGTTTCTTCTTTGTGGTACCGCTATGAAGTGCATTTGCACTGAATCGTGTTATCCAAGCGATAAGCCGAGTAACGTAACTCAATGTACTGTGTCTGTTTAACAAATCATTTATAATATTATCTGGTTGAGTTAGGGTTGTCACTTTAGGTTTTTCGTCAAACTTTGTTGTATATAGACAACGTTGTTCTTCGGGCTTGTTCTTGAATGTTTGCAGCATTTCCGGGCCAGACCACATTAACTGATTGTTTACAAGTTGTTTTGGATATAGCCCTCTGGTAGCACAATCCGCAGGATTATTTTTTGATTCGATGTAAAACCATTGAGATGCTGGTACCACGTGTGTAATTTTGATGACTCTGTTTTCCACATATTTTTCGTATTTGGACGCCTCTCCATATAGCCAGGCTAGGACCACTTTTGAGTCACACCATGCCCACACAGTTATGTTGTGCTCCGGCAGAGACTCCTTGACCTTGTTCACCAGCTGCGACAAAAGTAAGGCACCGCTTAGTTCAAGCCTCGGCAGAGATAACTTTTGTGCGAGTGGGGCAACCCTAGTTTTTGCTACCAGCAAACGTAAAACAGGCTGTCCACATTCATTTATTGCACGTGTATAAATTACACATGAGTAAGCCTTTTCACTCGCGTCGCTAAATGCCAATAATTCGATGTCATTTTGAATGGTTCCAATCCAGCGGCTTATTTTTATCGTTCTAAGATCCTCAAGTTGACCTTTCAGTTTCAGCCACTCATCCTGGATATCAGTAGATAATACCTCATCCCATGCTAGTTTCTCTATCCAGATGCGTTGAAAAATAAGCTTAGCTCGTATAGTAACTGGTGAAAACCAACCAAGGGGGTCGTACAGTTGTGAAATTTGCGATAATAGCGAACGTTTGGTTAGTGATTTTTTCGAACTTTCTTTCAAGTTCCAGCTGAACGTAAATGTGTCCAAAGTAGGATTCCAGCCAAGGCCAAGAGTTTTCATAGAGTCTTCGTGTTTGAAGTCAAAGTTGGTTTTTGAAATCTGGTCTTCGTTCAATTGTTCTAACAGTTCGACACAGTTACTTGACCATTTTCTTAGGTTCATACCTCCGCTTTGTAATAGTTTTATTTAATCGTTTTGTAGTTTTTTGGCAGTTTGGAGGCAGTTATGGCCGCTTGTCAAATCGTCGACGTAGAACTCATTACGTAATAAGTTGGCCGCCTCGGGGTATAAGTGACCATTATCGTATGCCAACTGATGTAAAGTTCGCATTGCCAGCCACGGCGCGCACTTTGTGCCATATGTCACAGTACATAGGGCGTATTCTTGTAATTGTTCGGTAGGCGAATTTCTCCAAATAATTTTTTGAAGCGATTTTTGATCGTCAGCAATCCATATACAGCGGTACATCTTCTCGATGTCTGCCGTAAATGCATATCGGTAAGTTCTCCATTTCAAGATAAGCTCTTGAATGTCCTTTTGTAGGTTGGGGCCTTTCTCCATCAGACTGTTTAAACTTCTGCCGCTGGAAGTCTTCTGTGACGCGTTAAACACAACTCTTAATTTAGTTGTAGTGGATTCTTCTCGTAATACACCATGGTGCGGTAAATAATATTCTGATTGGCCTGATGTTATCGGAGCCGCTGGTTCCATATGTTGTAATTCCAAGTATTCATTCATGAAGTTTTTGTACATAGTTAATAGTGATTTATTTTTATAAAGTTGTTTTTCTTGTTTTAAAAACTGTGCTATAGCAGCTGACTTTGAGTATCCTAGGCGTTGTTCATAGCACTGGACCATGGGCATTTTTACTATATATTTGCCGTCAGAACATTTCTTAGTTGTTTGTTTGTAGTGAATTTCACATTGATCGTCTCGTTGTATGTCTTGAGAACCTTGAGTAATATCTTCAGTCTCCCAATATCTCGATAAATCAGACGTGTTTGCCAAAGTTAGGTGACAGTTAAAGGTTTTCAGTTTTCCGCACAAAATCCAACCCAGACGAGTTTGCTGGGCGATGGGTGAATGCTGGTCACCTTTCAGGACTCCGTCTAAGATGATGTCCGCGTAGACATCAGCTCCCAGCAGGAGATCTATTGAGCTGGACACGTTATAGTTAGGATCGGCAAGTTTTAAGTTCTGTAAATGTGTCCAAGCACCGCTGTGGAAAGTGCATCCAGGCAACTTATTAGTTAAATTAGTCAGTATCAATGCTTGTACATTGAAAGTATACTCGGAGTGTATTGATTTGCAGTTGAGATGGAGAATTCCCTTGCAGTTGCGTGACGTAGATCCGATTCCAGTTATAGCGGCGTCAAATTTGTTCCGAGGTAAGCGTAGTAGTTGCGCTGCATTTTCAGAGATCAAGTTTGTTTGGGACCCTTGATCTAGGAGACCCCGTAAAGTTATATAGTTTCCATCGGCCGATAGTACCTTGACTTGAATTGTAGTTAGTAAGACTTCAGTGCCATCAGCCGCCAAATGGTGAGTGCCAGTTGGAGTTGATGTTGATGGACCTGGGTTCGAATTCTGGTCATGCTGCCTTTTAACATTTGGTTCATTGGAGGTAACTTTGTTCAAGTGTAATAATGTATGATGTTTAGAATTACACTCGCGACATGTTTTCTTCGAATTACAAGCGACGCTGCCGTGGCTGTATAGACAGTTTTTGCAAACTTTGAGGTTTGCAACAGTTTTATTTCGTTGGGAAATATTCATGTCGATAAACTTGTCACATTGCATCAACACGTGATCTTTGTGACAAAGAGGGCATTGTCCATAAGATGCATGAAAAATTTTTGAGTATCCAGATTTTTTCATATCTTGTTGTTTGTTAGAAAAAATATTGGGCTTATAGTTGTTACTCCAGCCCTTGTTGTTTGGCCTTGGAGTTTTGCTTTCAGCAGAGTCTTTAACGCAGCTTTTTGCAGTTTCGTAAGCGAGGAATTTGAGCTCTAGGAAGTTAAGAAATTCTTGAAGGTGCGGTAATTCCCTGTTATTCTGTGTTTCTTTCGTATATTCGTTAAGAGTAGCCGAATCCAATTTTTGCGACATATCGTAAACAATCATTGGACCCCAATTCAATACGTCAACTCCCATGTTGCCAAGGCCGTTCAGGCACTCTGTTATTACATCGTGCATCCGTTTCAAGTTGTTGGCGTTAGGTTGTTGAATAGCCGGTAAATGTTGCATGGTACTCATGAATGATGTAAACTGCAGTCGACGGTTGTTATATCGGTGTGATAATATTTCCCAGCATGAATCGTAATTGTCTGCACTAATAGACAGGTGATGGACGAGGCGTTCAGCCTCACCCTTCAGCTTCGTTTTTAAATACTGCATTTTCTGCGCCTTTGAAATGCTCGGGTTGTTGTGAATAGTTTCCAGAAATATGTCCTTGAAAGTAATCCAATGAATATAATTTCCAGAAAATTCCGGGATATCTATTTTCGGTGCAGAACGCTGGTAATGTATAGAAGACCAAATTTTGCTATTCAGATCTCGTTTCAGATTGTCATATTTTTGTTCAATCGCTTCGTATTTTTGGTTGTACTCTGCGCTCAAATCGGATACTTTCAGTTCGTCTTCTAACTCCCAGTGTATCTTATCAATCAGCTCCCACTTGGATTTCAAGATTGTAAGATGTTCTTCGAATTTCCATTTTTCAGTTATAGAGTTAATGTCTATTTTCGACATAGCCTTGTTCAAGGCCTTAAAGTTACGTTCTTGTTGAGTAATCAGTTTTTCTTTTACGTCGTCTACCGCGTCGTCGTCCATGAGTCCGCTTAAATCAAAATCTAAATTTTGTTGTTGTTGCTGTTGTTTTCGTTGAGTAGCCAGCAACTCTAAAATATTTTTCTTTGTTGATTCGTACAAGCTTTTAGTTTTTTCATAAATGCCGTTCTTGAAATATCCAATGTTTTTGTTTTCGACATTTTTTAAGAGTATCTGATGTAGTTCGTCGAAGTTTACCCATAGTTTCTCTAAGCTCGCTAAACGTTTTTCCAGGTAATCGACAGTTTTTCTAGAAATGCTATCCTTCTTATAGTTATTACACAGTGTTTTGATGTCTTCAAAAATGCCAACTTGTTTGGTAAGTTGAAGCTCCATCGTGAGTAGTTGAGTTTTGTGTAATAGACAAGTTAGTAGTTGTAAAGGTTAGATGTAGTTGAAAAATAGAAGGTAACAGGTAAGTGAGTACCTTAAGTTCAGTTAAAGGCTCCTGGGAAGTTGTTTCCTGGATAAAAGGAAGATCAGGTAGATATAGTTCTGCAGTTCCGCTAGTCTCCAGTTTTCAATGTTTCTTCGTTACTCGTAGTGTTCTCGAGCACCGTCGAAAATTGAAGTTTGTTGATGCTCAGTCAATCTGTGCCCTTGTGATGACACTCGACTCTCAATCTGGACTGGTGAGACCCGCTTGTGGGAGGCCAGCCAAACCGTTTCGCTATCACACTTTATGAGACACAAAAATCCTGCAGCATCCGGCTCGAAGGACCATTAAATGTACAGTGTAGTAAACTGTACACCACTGATAGTTTGTAAGAAGTAAAGTAGTTGAGTGTGTTTGTGAGAGAGAATACTTCTAGTAATATATGAAAAGTTTATTATTCACCAGTTAAGTAAATAAAGTAAGTACACGATATAATATCAAGTGATTCTCACACAGGTATGTTCGTTAGTACGTTAAAGTGCACACTGTCCAAGTAATTGCTACGGCGGAAAATGATCGACCGTTTTGCATAGTCAGCTAAAGATTATTATAACTAAGTGTACGTAAACCGTACAAATTTTGTCAAACGTTATTTGTCAAATGAAAATTTTTCATTTGTTTTTTGTCAAATGACCAGACACCATTAGGTAGTGAGCTAGGTATTGTTATTTCTATTTTATAATATAGATATTTTGCATTTTCATAATAGCGCTGATTTACTTGAGCATTCACCTGTATTGAGCACTCTCTCGAATGTTACAAAACAAATTAGTGAGTTTTAGCGAGCATTCTCACGAATATTTGGGTGAGCCGTATAATATAGATAATACATAGAATTCGTGCTACAATAGCGGTTAAACCCAATATAATTACTACACTTTGACTTACGATTTTAATCTAGGGAAGAATCTTCGTAGTTTGTCACTTGTGATGGGCTTACTCGGAATAAATATCGATAATGTTTAATTTCAATAGAATGTTGATAAACTCTCGATATCGGTAAATAAATTTGAACGTGGGAACAGACACTTGTGTGATTTATTAAACCTGTTCAAATTAAAATTTGTATTTTATTATTTTGAAACGTCATTTGTTTATGTATCTTACTCTTACTCTAGAAATAATTCATAAGTGAAACTGAAGTAATAAAACTGCTGTTGCAGTGCGATTTCTATATTTGTTCTATATTCTACGGACTATTTGAATTTAGAGTGTTCGCTAGAATGATCGTGAAAATGTTCGGTTCGACAAAACAGAAAACGGCGAATGCTCGCTGTTCTCTTACAAGTGAATGCTCAGGTATATCATTGCCATAAGATATAAAATGTATTATAATTAGGTTTTTTTTAATGGCTCGATGACTGGCGTAATGTGGGTGTAATATTACACCCACATTTGGTCATGAATTTTTAGGCCCCACGTAATAGGGGGCGAACCTATTGCCGTTACCGGGCACATCACCAGACTCCGTCCTGCTACTAAGTAAGTAAGTAACACTTTTGCCCGACCCTGGAATCGAACCCGGCACCTCCGATCAGCAGTCGCATACGCTATCTACTGGACCACGGAGGCAGTCATAAGGGCTATAATTATGGTTTTCATAATGAGGCAAATTCTGTTTTTCCAGGTGTGAGATAGCATACTCGGTTTCTTAATGTTCTTAATCTTTATGTAACGTAAGTACTTAAGGTGTGAATTGGTCTTTATTTCTCGTTTTGAACGGTTTACGCAAAGTAGCTGGCGGCAGAGTTCGAAGGGCTGGCATTCTAGCTCAGTAGCAGGTCATTGGAAAAGCCTAGATCCAGCAATGGACTACAATATGCTTATAATGATAGTGAGTATAAAATCTGATACCTCAAACGGAAACTTGACTACAGTTTTTTCAGAACCAACAAGGCGGTCGTTTAACTAAAAGCCGTACAAAAAAATATTTAAATATGTGAGTAAACGTAGCTGTGTACACGGTTCGCATCTAAGCCAATACTTGGTGCGCACAATTTTACAGTTTACATTGCAAACGGTTCAGTGCAAAACGACTTCGTAGCTCATACGAATGATAAACCGTCTGAGAAATTATGTAAATATTTTGTTGAGTTAGTTGTTTCTACATCAAAAAATAAAACGAAATAATTTTAAATTTTCTATCCACTTGTCATCAGGGTGTATGTTTATAAAGAGTAACCTATTGAGGAAGGCTATTACCTTCCTCAATAAAGCTCATATCTTTTAGCGTGATATTATATATAAGATCACGATACAAGCCACGTGAACTGGGCAGTAGCATTAAATAACTGGTGTATCCTGCTAGGTGAGGTATAAAACAGTAGGCTACCTGATGGCGAATGGCTTCGATGGCCTAGAATAATATAGCGCGTCGCTTGAAAATATGTCCTTATAATTACTTCATAAATATTTCACACAAAGGCGTCATTAAAACCTTATATATTTGAACAACAAAACCAATCACAATATTCCCACAATAACAAACCTACGTTTAATTTCAACTTAGTCAAAACGTAAACAAGAAAAAATAATTAAAAAAACAGGCTTGAAATTTACCTTTACATCTGCACATAAGCCAGAAACAATTATAATATAAATAAACAGTAGTATAACGTTTCATAATTTTAATACAACTCTTGCCCGCGGCGGTGAGGTACGTAAAGACAAGAAAAATAAAATGTATTTAATCATCTTTTAATTAGCAGTCCCTCTTTGAATTATTTGATGGGCTGAAATTGTAGCAATGTATTATTTTTATCAATTTGTACTTGTTAAGTGTTTGGTTAGGTTTACAATGTTTGAACAAAAATGTATTTAACACATTTTTTTAAAAAGAGTGTGTTGTTTTTTTGATTTTGTATAGGTCTATCAGTAAATTTCTTTGTCGTATAAATGTGTAAAGAGAGATTTGGATGTATCCTTATATGAATCTGAGTGACACAGACTGTAAGAAACCAAAGCGGCTCTTTTCAAAAGCGATTAACATATTTCATAATTTTCTAATTGAGTAAGCACATTACAAATAGGTACCACTATCATCACCTACCTGGCGTCGTCCCGGTTACACCTAATACTTTCGCATTGCCGTCTGAGGTTAGCATGGTAGTCTAACCAGATTTAACCGAGTATTAGTTTTTCTATAGAGCGACTGGCTTCTCACCTGCGCAACCCAAAACGATAGCGATATTCCATGAATAGAAAATACAATATATTCAAATATTTCGTTAATCACTTATTAACGACTGTCAACGGTCTTTATAAAAGCCGAAATCGATGGCTTAACGTGCTCTCCGAGGATATAGATAGTATACTATTTTTACAGTGGTCTCTTCACTGTACAAAATAATTAAAAATTGGAAGGAGTCGAGAAGTTATGTAGAACACTTTTCAAACATATAAGTAGATTAATTTTAATTATCAAAATTGCAGCACAAGAATAACATCAAACTATTTTGAGAGTGACAAGAGAAAGACGTATATTGCTTGCACAAAGTGCCTAGATACGTAATTATGTTGAGTAAATATTGACAACGATAGATTGGCAGACTTTGCACCACAAAATTTATGAAATAATTCCAGTAACACACTAAAGTTTACGTTGTAATTTTTGACACAAGATGATATTAGTTTCGTTACTTAGCGGAAAATATTAAGTTTCAGCTTTTGCTTTAGTTGAAAGGGACAACATGTTCATAAAGTATCATTCAAATCATAGTACACAATGCTTAAAATCTAAATCTTCATTAAGTTATACGAGGTTTTGAAGAACACGATTCATAAATAAATTACGATTTCGGGATGTAAACATTTCTGTGATCTACACAAAATCAAGCTGCAATGGTATTGCTAAGTAGAGCAAGTACAATTACTTTTTACAAGCACTGCCAAAACCTTGTTTTTTCTCTGATCTTTAGCCCACTAATTCTAAACTATACTCTTCTAAAAGACTTACAAACAAACGAAAACAAATTTGCCCTCTCGAATGTTGACGAAATTGTTACGCTACTCCAGTCCATCGAGGTATTACTTGACATAATATATAAGCCGAGGTTAAGTATCTTTTGACGATCTTTTGTTCAAAAATGTTACGCACGATTTCTTTAATTCAGATCACACGAAAAGTATTTGAAAGACTGATCTTGTTTATTTCATCGTCACTGTTGTATTTTATTATGCTTTTAACTGAACTTTATATTTGAAGAAACTTTTCTATTTTTAACATTTTCTTTTACGATAAGAAACTCAAATTAAGGGAGGTCTTCAGGCGCGATTACACTTAAGTTTAGGTACAACTTATTTAAAAACCAGGTACAGAAACTTTTTTTTATGGTCTCGCGCCTGTGTTCCCTACGGGGTAGGCAGAGGTGTAATATTACACTTACATTTCACCATGAATTTAACTAAGTCATATTTATTTTATAGTATTCATATTTTTTTTATTTTATCAAAGAATAAAATTAACTTGCACAAGGCATCCTCTTGATTTATACAACCCTGTACGTCTGAGCCAAAATTTACAGCACACCCAAAAATCACAAACAACAATGTTGTATAAAACGTAATACGTAACGTAAACGTAAACTTTTCCTAACAATAAGGAATACGAAAAAGCAAATGGGGCGCGTACGCGAAAATATATTATTAATTTATGTACGCCTCATATCTCGCTGGATCTATTACTATATATCACAACTAAGCAGCAGTGATGACGTTGTAAGTTAAGATATAACGCGCATTCGAAAGCATACGGGTGGGTATACTAGGCGTTTCCATGACGCATTTTTACTTGAGGGCGAACGTACATGGTAATATAACACCAGTCATGTTTATAAACTGTCCCACTTCTAGGCACTCAATATGGAACAGGCCATAGCCCATTGCTGTCCAAGTAAAGGTTGGCAGACTTAGCACGTCTTTCAGAACACATTGTGGTAGACATGCCACAGAATTGTAAATTAAACCAGAAGGAGCAATCGTTTGTCTAAGTGAAGTCAAATGACTCCTAAAACTAGAGTACTGGGCGTTACGTCATTCAAAACGTCACATTATGTTTACAATCTTTTAATTCTACTTTGCCGTCGTGTTTAATTTATTAATACAAATAATCTGCTGGGAAAATTAAAAAAAGATGGAATCACATTTAATGTGTAAGTAAAGCAGTAGGATGTTTATTTATTTAATCTTTATATACACAGCGTATACAGGCGGACTTAATGCCATGGGCATTAGCTCACAGTCTACCTTAGAGTGGTGCGGCGAGAAAAGACGTAGGTGTTATATAATAAAAATGAATTTGAAATAACACAAATTTTGTAGTACTAAAGATACATTCACATTAAAATATATACACATTAGTTACATATAATATAAACATACATAATATAGATGTATTATAAAAATACATAAATACAATAATAATAATAATTTCTTAAACAAAGGCTTATAAGATTCCCAAGTAGGGATTCCACCAATTGCCCCTACGCACTTCTTTTGGACTAGAAATGCTCGATACCAGTCTGAAGAATTGCCCCATAGAATAAGTCCATATTGCAAAGATGAAGCGACGTAACCAAGGTATGCCGTTAGCACTGTACTTTCTGAAGAAATTTTCCGTAATGAATAGAAGACGAACACAAATCTATTTAGCTTGCTACAAATTTTGTCTATTGCACTGGATTGCAAACAGTTTCACAACTTTAATATAACTGGGACACTGGTATCTTATAAATGAATCTATGTCTATCTATCAGGGGAATTCAAAAGGCGATGAACGTAATTAGAAACGATTGTGTTTATTTTTTGTAACAGAGCGTGATTGGTTTCGACATAGTTGGTTCGACTAGGCCTGTTTTAGAAAATGCACAATAATAACAAACTGTTTTTTTAGCTAAAAAGTGGAGGCGGCGATAGCCTAGTGGAGATAACAATAACCTGACATGCAGACGTATCGGGTTCGAATCAACCGCGTTCACCACTGACTTTTCGAGTTATGTGGGTATCAAATTGTTAACTATCGCTTGTCCCGTGCCTCGGAGAGCACGTTAAACCGTCGGTCCCGGCAGCCATAAAGATCTTTGACAGTCGTAACGGTGACTCAGTTCCCCTAAAATAAACTGATACTGGTCTAAACCATGGAATATCGCTATCCCTGTGGGTTGCGGAGCTCAGACGGCAGTTGCTCTGTGGAAAAGATAATTCTATAATTTCTGGTTAGACTAGTAAGCGGACCTCGAGCTCCAAGGCATTCAAACCTTGGACGCAATCGGGATAACGGTAGGACGATGATGATGAGTTCTTATTGCTAAACATAGACGAATACCGAAGTTGAATTGCCTTAAGATACAAATTATCAATATATTACTACGTCACTATCAGTCTCTGTATATACTTTACCTTTGTCTTAATATTTTACTGCTGCGCACGGTCTAAGTGTGGGTTCACAGATTTCATAAAAATATGAGTTTAGAGAACATTATGAGGGACCCTTAAACATGCAGGTTTCTACGCCATGTTTTCTTTATTGTTTAACTAGCTATAATGCATAATTTAAAACGTACATATTAAGTTCTACAATCAGTGGTGCGCGCCGTAGCTTTGAATTTAAAACTCTTTACGTAGTACAGTCCGTTCACAGTTATTTTACCTCTGACAAATGTCAGTGTTTGTTTTCTTTATGTTGGAATGGTACTCTGTGATGACAGGTATGTAAAATAGGGTTACCCGTGCATAACATTTTACCCAATTTTAGTGGAAACTAGAATGTCCAACTGTAACCACCATTTGATACAGGTCCGTACCTGTAATATAAACATACATAATATATATATAAATATTCATAATATATAATATATATCATACATAATATATATATAAATACTCCTGAAACCGTTTTCAGGAGTATTTAGTACAATAAATGCTGGCAAATAGAAAATGAAATGGGTGTCTTAAAAACGATTCCGTTGGTGCACGATGGATAATTGTTCATGCGGGTGGTGAAATAGGGTTTATACCAAACGCTTTGTTAATATTTATTAATATTATATGTGCGCCACATTGAAGACAAGCTTCGTGAAACAGATGGGTCTACGGATGCTGAAATGGACAGGTTCAAAATAGAATTAAATTATGAGTCTGATACAGAATCTGACAGCAGTTACGAATCGTCATTGGCAGTCCGAGAATCTGACAGCAGTTACGAATCATTATAACATTGGCAGTCCACATGGCTCATTCTTATTAAAAAAAAAATATGAAAATTACATTTGCAGTTTTCGTATTAAATTTGATAATTAAAACCTCACATTGCCGTTATTATGAAGCGTTTACCTTTCTATATTAAATAGAAAAAAAATATTATAACTATTTATTCTTATTTATCTTCATAGGAAATTAGTTATTTCGTTAGAAAATAAATGTACATGCGTATAGCCATGCCGATATCAAGAGGTTTTGTTACAAACATTACTTCCAAATATTTAATAAGATCGCGTAGGCAATAAAAAATAAGTACATTTTTAGCAGTACTGTATATTTAAAATGGGAGTATTATATACTAAATATAGCAACACAGCGCCCAGGTTGGCCAATCTAACAGCTAGAGGTAAAATAACTGTGAACGGACTATAGTCTGTTGTTCTCTTCATTAATTTTTGAACTTCGTATCTCAATGCTTTTTTTAAGAATGAAGGCTTTTAAATTACGTAGTATGTCGAGAAGTTTATTACATACTAAAAGTTTTTAATGCTTTGGAAAATGTTTAAGGTAGCGAGACACATCTTATTCCATCACATTTTGGCATAACAGTGGTCGTTACCCTAGCCATGACGTAATCATTGCAGCGTAATCTACAGCGCGTGATCTATATATATATATATATATATATATATATATATATATATATAAATTCAGGACTGCATAGAAAAACTTATATTGTGGAGTATCTTGACTCGACAAATTATTGTTTAAAATTCGTTATATTTTTTCTAGAAGTAATTCTTGAGCATGTGCTTCAATAATAAACACAAAAACACTCACAACAGAACAACAGACTTAGACAAACTTATGTCCACTGTGCAAAAGCACACTAAACATAGGCGTCTATTTGCAATTTTTCTGTGTAATGACAGGTAAAAATCCAAAATGTGTTCACCCCATTTCATACCGTGGGTGGCGTAAGAGGCGACTACGATAAATTACGCGAAGCACATATTTAGGTAGGTACTTTAAAAAGTGAAGGAAATCTCGATACATCTTTAGGATTAAACGTAAAACTCGACATCAAACCAAAAGGTTTGGCCGAGGTGGTATAGCAGGCCATAATAAAAGTATCCTCCTATTGACTCACAATAAGATAAGATAGTTTATTTCGCAAACATGGGTACAGTACATGATCTTAAATACAATTATACAGGTTCAGCCATATTTTACCATTAGGCATGCGAAAGGTACAATGCCAAAAACACAAATTAAAATTACACAACTATAAATATTTATAAATATTCAAACAAATGCATTATCTTTTTCTGCAAAAAAATCTGAAATACTGTAATAAGCTTTATTAACTAAAAAGGAACTTAATTTTCTTTTAAATAATGATTCACTCGATGCCTTCCAAGATTTGGGTAACTTATTGTATAGTGGGGCCATGCAGAACACACTCTTGCGCATAAGTGCCGTATTTGCAGTCTGCAGACATAATTTGCTACTATCGCGCCTATTTCGAGGGACTACGTCAGCGAGACGAGTAAAACGATTAGGGTTAGTTTATACAAATACAGCTACTTCAGGAATATAAAGGCAAGGTAAGGGTAATATTTTAAACTGTTTGAAATAAGGCACATACCTATCGGTAGACTTTAATTTAAACATATGCAATGGTGACGCAATATAGTGCAAGCCTATGTTCAGCCGTGGAATACCAAATGCGACATGACGATATTTTTTAATTTTTTCTATAAAACATGCCCGACTCAAATTATCCCCCGTATAACCAACCTCTTGATCTAGATATCAGTAATCGTCGACGGCCATCAATGTTACTAATTGGGCATATAATTTATGCGGCCAGTCACTTTGACTAATGGGCTTGGTTGTACGCAAACCGCTTGCTTGAGGCATTTGAGTCCGATCACAGGTTACCCTGTATCGACAAATTACACGTGTGTTTTGGAGGTTTTAGACAGTGCTGTATTGGCAGTTTTGCTTCAAACTGTTTGTATGTTTGGTAATGTACCCTGACCTTTATTGCTCTTATGAGAATCGTACCATGACATCAGATTTGCTAACGATGCAACATTCCTTTCATGTTACTATTTTTATGCAATAAAGTAGTTCAAAAATGACTTGAATTGCCGACAAGTTAATAATGTAAGCAGTATCGAATTTAAAAAGGATTTTGAACTATCACGATTTGTTTACATGATTACCAGTTTTATTAAGTTACTTCTTTATTCGACAGCGTGCCTACGATCGATATAAGCTGGTCAAAAAAAGAGGTAGCAAGTATTTAAGTACGTGCTACCTCTTTAACTATTTAACGTATCTAAGGCTTAAACCTTTGATACGTTATTTATTTAGATTAGGAAAGGTTAAATAAACTTAAGAGTATACATAGTTATTCGTCACAAGCAGCGATAGCTTAGTGGAGAGACCGAAAGACTGCTACGCAGAGGGTCCGGGTTCAAATCCACGGCACGCACCGATGACTTTTCGGAGTTATGTGCGTATTAAATTGTTAATTATCGCTTGCTAAACGGCGAAAGAAAACATCGTTAGGAAACCTGCATGACTGAGAGTTCTCCATAATGTTCTCGAATGACATGTGAAGTCTGCCAACCAGCACTTGGCCAGCGTGGTGGACTATGGCCTTACCTTTCTCATAATGGGAAGAAGCCCGAGCCCAGCAGTGGGACAGTATAAAGGGCTGATGATGAGTTATTTATAATAATTAATAATAATAATAATTTGTTTATTGCTCAGAAAACAAGTTCCATACATTCAGATGATTTATGACAGAATGAATTAATAAAGAAAAAAAGTATTCAAAAATAGCTAGGTGAAAAGTGTCTCCTCCTTAAGAGTTGAAGATTTGAGTCATTCATCATTACCTCTGTAAGTTTACTGACCTACGCCTTTCTTTACAGTAAAAGTGACCTTAGATTTTAGCTTAACTCTATTTTTTCTTTGGCAAAATAAGACTTATTATATCAATTAATTACAAAGTTCGTATACATTTTTCAGGAAGAATTACTTGCTTTGATTTGAGCCTAATTCAGAGTGCTTAAATCATAATCTTACATTGGGTTCTAAAAAATTAAAAGAAATGCCATTTTAGAAGTAAGATGTTAACTACTTTGAGCGCAGTGAACCAAAAACTTGTTTACATTATTTCTCAAACTATAGTCCAAATATAATACCGTCTCAAGATTATTAAAAGTAGGTATATTTATAACAAGAAGTAAGCAATTGTAGAACCATATATATATATATATACATATATATATATATATATATATATATATATATAGGCACATCGGAACACTCGGTAAATATGAAACAACAAACTCGAGAAAAATTAATAAATATGACTTTTACAACGTTAAAACGTAAATACTTTTGCTTTCAGGAATTTCAAATCGAATTGGCTACCAAAGTCTTTCTATAGAATTAGTATTTTTTATAAAAAAAGAAACAATATACTACGAAAGGAACGTCATATAAATTATAGATTACGCGCTGTAGATTACACTGCAATGGTAGTCATTGCAGTGTAATCAAGTGTGTCATGGCTGGGGTAAATACCACTGTTATGCCCAAATGTGATGGAATAAGATGTGTCTCGCTACCTCAAGCATTTTCCAAAGCATTAAAAACTTTTAGCATGTTATAAACTTCTCGACATACCACGCAATTTAAAAGCCTTCATTCTTTAAAAAAACCATTGAGATATGAGGTTCTAAAATTAATGAAGAGTACAACAGACTGCTACGTAAAGAGTTTTGAATTCAAAGCTACGGCGCGCACCACTGATTGTAGAACTTAATATATACGTTTTAAATTATTCATTATAGCTAGTTAAACGATAAATAAAACATGGCGTAGGCCTATAATGTTCTCTAAAGTCATATTTTTATGAAATCTGTGAACCCACACTTCGACCGTGCGCAGCAATGGTACAGTATATACAGAGACCATTGACATATACTCTAGTATAGGTCGGTTCATGAAAGGTGTCCACTGCGCAGAAATCATTTTTAGGTCTCTGTGGAGTTGCGGGGTGAGGCGCGGGTGGAATGCCAATGGCGTGGCTCCATTGGTGCACAAATGTACATATGCGCGACGGCCGCCATTTGTGGTCAACTTTCGTGAACCGATATATACATATATATCGATGACAGAGACTGATAGTGACGTAGTAATATATTGATAATTTGTATCTTTACGGCAATTCAACTTCGGTATTCGTCTATGTATAGCAATAAGAACTCATCATCATCGTCCCACCGTTATCCCGGTTGCATCCAAGGTTTGCACGCCTTGGAGCTCGAGGTCCGCTTGCTGGTCTAACCAGAAATTACAGAAAATCATCTTTTCCACAGAACACCTGCCGTCTGAGCTCCGCAACCCAAAGGGTTAGCGATATTCCATGGTTTAGACCAGTATCAGTTTATTTTAGTTCCCCAACTGACTCGCCGTAACGACTGTCAAAGATCTTCATGGCTGCCGGGACCGACGGTTTACCGTGCTCTCCGAGGCACGGTACAAGCGATAGTTAACAATTTGATACCCACATAACTCGAAAAGCCAGTGATGAGCGCGGTTGATTCGAACCCGATACGTCTGCATGTCAGTTCATTGTTATCTTGTTTACATTATTTCTCAAACTATAGTCCAAATATAATACCGTCTCAAGATTATTAAAAGTAGGTATATTTATAACAAGAAGTAAGCAATTGTAGAACCATATATATATATATATACATATATATATATATATATATATATATATATATATATGCACATCGGAACACTCGGTAAATATGAAACAACAAACTCGAGAAAAATTAATAAATATGACTTTTACAACGTTAAAACGTAAATACTTTTGCTTTCAGGAATTTCAAATCGAATTGGCTACCAAAGTCTTTCTATAGAATTAGTATTTTTTATAAAAAAAGAAACAATATACTACGAAAGGAACGTCATATAAATTATAGATTACGCGCTGTAGATTACACTGCAATGGTAGTCATTGCAGTGTAATCAAGTGTGTCATGGCTGGGGTAAATACCACTGTTATGCCCAAATGTGATGGAATAAGATGTGTCTCGCTACCTCAAGCATTTTCCAAAGCATTAAAAACTTTTAGCATGTTATAAACTTCTCGACATACCACGCAATTTAAAAGCCTTCATTCTTTAAAAAAACCATTGAGATATGAGGTTCTAAAATTAATGAAGAGTACAACAGACTGCTACGTAAAGAGTTTTGAATTCAAAGCTACGGCGCGCACCACTGATTGTAGAACTTAATATATACGTTTTAAATTATTCATTATAGCTAGTTAAACGATAAATAAAACATGGCGTAGGCCTATAATGTTCTCTAAAGTCATATTTTTATGAAATCTGTGAACCCACACTTCGACCGTGCGCAGCAATGGTACAGTATATACAGAGACCATTGACATATACTCTAGTATAGGTCGGTTCATGAAAGGTGTCCACTGCGCAGAAATCATTTTTAGGTCTCTGTGGAGTTGCGGGGTGAGGCGCGGGTGGAATGCCAATGGCGTGGCTCCATTGGTGCACAAATGTACATATGCGCGACGGCCGCCATTTGTGGTCAACTTTCGTGAACCGATATATACATATATATCGATGACAGAGACTGATAGTGACGTAGTAATATATTGATAATTTGTATCTTTACGGCAATTCAACTTCGGTATTCGTCTATGTATAGCAATAAGAACTCATCATCATCGTCCCACCGTTATCCCGGTTGCATCCAAGGTTTGCACGCCTTGGAGCTCGAGGTCCGCTTGCTGGTCTAACCAGAAATTACAGAAAATCATCTTTTCCACAGAACACCTGCCGTCTGAGCTCCGCAACCCAAAGGGTTAGCGATATTCCATGGTTTAGACCAGTATCAGTTTATTTTAGTTCCCCAACTGACTCGCCGTAACGACTGTCAAAGATCTTCATGGCTGCCGGGACCGACGGTTTACCGTGCTCTCCGAGGCACGGTACAAGCGATAGTTAACAATTTGATACCCACATAACTCGAAAAGCCAGTGATGAGCGCGGTTGATTCGAACCCGATACGTCTGCATGTCAGTTCATTGTTATCTTGTTTACATTATTTCTCAAACTATAGTCCAAATATAATACCGTCTCAAGATTATTAAAAGTAGGTATATTTATAACAAGAAGTAAGCAATTGTAGAACCATATATATATATATATACATATATATATATATATATATATATATATATGCACATCGGAACACTCGGTAAATATGAAACAACAAACTCGAGAAAAATTAATAAATATGACTTTTACAACGTTAAAACGTAAATACTTTTGCTTTCAGGAATTTCAAATCGAATTGGCTACCAAAGTCTTTCTATAGAATTAGTATTTTTTATAAAAAAAGAAACAATATACTACGAAAGGAACGTCATATAAATTATAGATTACGCGCTGTAGATTACACTGCAATGGTAGTCATTGCAGTGTAATCAAGTGTGTCATGGCTGGGGTAAATACCACTGTTATGCCCAAATGTGATGGAATAAGATGTGTCTCGCTACCTCAAGCATTTTCCAAAGCATTAAAAACTTTTAGCATGTTATAAACTTCTCGACATACCACGCAATTTAAAAGCCTTCATTCTTTAAAAAAACCATTGAGATATGAGGTTCTAAAATTAATGAAGAGTACAACAGACTGCTACGTAAAGAGTTTTGAATTCAAAGCTACGGCGCGCACCACTGATTGTAGAACTTAATATATACGTTTTAAATTATTCATTATAGCTAGTTAAACGATAAATAAAACATGGCGTAGGCCTATAATGTTCTCTAAAGTCATATTTTTATGAAATCTGTGAACCCACACTTCGACCGTGCGCAGCAATGGTACAGTATATACAGAGACCATTGACATATACTCTAGTATAGGTCGGTTCATGAAAGGTGTCCACTGCGCAGAAATCATTTTTAGGTCTCTGTGGAGTTGCGGGGTGAGGCGCGGGTGGAATGCCAATGGCGTGGCTCCATTGGTGCACAAATGTACATATGCGCGACGGCCGCCATTTGTGGTCAACTTTCGTGAACCGATATATACATATATATCGATGACAGAGACTGATAGTGACGTAGTAATATATTGATAATTTGTATCTTTACGGCAATTCAACTTCGGTATTCGTCTATGTATAGCAATAAGAACTCATCATCATCGTCCCACCGTTATCCCGGTTGCATCCAAGGTTTGCACGCCTTGGAGCTCGAGGTCCGCTTGCTGGTCTAACCAGAAATTACAGAAAATCATCTTTTCCACAGAACACCTGCCGTCTGAGCTCCGCAACCCAAAGGGTTAGCGATATTCCATGGTTTAGACCAGTATCAGTTTATTTTAGTTCCCCAACTGACTCGCCGTAACGACTGTCAAAGATCTTCATGGCTGCCGGGACCGACGGTTTACCGTGCTCTCCGAGGCACGGTACAAGCGATAGTTAACAATTTGATACCCACATAACTCGAAAAGCCAGTGATGAGCGCGGTTGATTCGAACCCGATACGTCTGCATGTCAGTTCATTGTTATCTTGTTTACATTATTTCTCAAACTATAGTCCAAATATAATACCGTCTCAAGATTATTAAAAGTAGGTATATTTATAACAAGAAGTAAGCAATTGTAGAACCATATATATATATATATACATATATATATATATATATATATATATATATGCACATCGGAACACTCGGTAAATATGAAACAACAAACTCGAGAAAAATTAATAAATATGACTTTTACAACGTTAAAACGTAAATACTTTTGCTTTCAGGAATTTCAAATCGAATTGGCTACCAAAGTCTTTCTATAGAATTAGTATTTTTTATAAAAAAAGAAACAATATACTACGAAAGGAACGTCATATAAATTATAGATTACGCGCTGTAGATTACACTGCAATGGTAGTCATTGCAGTGTAATCAAGTGTGTCATGGCTGGGGTAAATACCACTGTTATGCCCAAATGTGATGGAATAAGATGTGTCTCGCTACCTCAAGCATTTTCCAAAGCATTAAAAACTTTTAGCATGTTATAAACTTCTCGACATACCACGCAATTTAAAAGCCTTCATTCTTTAAAAAAACCATTGAGATATGAGGTTCTAAAATTAATGAAGAGTACAACAGACTGCTACGTAAAGAGTTTTGAATTCAAAGCTACGGCGCGCACCACTGATTGTAGAACTTAATATATACGTTTTAAATTATTCATTATAGCTAGTTAAACGATAAATAAAACATGGCGTAGGCCTATAATGTTCTCTAAAGTCATATTTTTATGAAATCTGTGAACCCACACTTCGACCGTGCGCAGCAATGGTACAGTATATACAGAGACCATTGACATATACTCTAGTATAGGTCGGTTCATGAAAGGTGTCCACTGCGCAGAAATCATTTTTAGGTCTCTGTGGAGTTGCGGGGTGAGGCGCGGGTGGAATGCCAATGGCGTGGCTCCATTGGTGCACAAATGTACATATGCGCGACGGCCGCCATTTGTGGTCAACTTTCGTGAACCGATATATACATATATATCGATGACAGAGACTGATAGTGACGTAGTAATATATTGATAATTTGTATCTTTACGGCAATTCAACTTCGGTATTCGTCTATGTATAGCAATAAGAACTCATCATCATCGTCCCACCGTTATCCCGGTTGCATCCAAGGTTTGCACGCCTTGGAGCTCGAGGTCCGCTTGCTGGTCTAACCAGAAATTACAGAAAATCATCTTTTCCACAGAACACCTGCCGTCTGAGCTCCGCAACCCAAAGGGTTAGCGATATTCCATGGTTTAGACCAGTATCAGTTTATTTTAGTTCCCCAACTGACTCGCCGTAACGACTGTCAAAGATCTTCATGGCTGCCGGGACCGACGGTTTACCGTGCTCTCCGAGGCACGGTACAAGCGATAGTTAACAATTTGATACCCACATAACTCGAAAAGCCAGTGATGAGCGCGGTTGATTCGAACCCGATACGTCTGCATGTCAGTTCATTGTTATCTTGTTTACATTATTTCTCAAACTATAGTCCAAATATAATACCGTCTCAAGATTATTAAAAGTAGGTATATTTATAACAAGAAGTAAGCAATTGTAGAACCATATATATATATATATACATATATATATATATATATATATATATATATAT
Source organism: Euclidia mi (assembly GCA_944739405.2). Taxonomy (NCBI): domain Eukaryota; kingdom Metazoa; phylum Arthropoda; class Insecta; order Lepidoptera; family Erebidae; genus Euclidia; species Euclidia mi. The sequence goes on along the minus strand of CALYKY020000006.1, from coordinate 82,816 downwards.
ATATGCACATCGGAACACTCGGTAAATATGAAACAACAAACTCGAGAAAAATTAATAAATATGACTTTTACAACGTTAAAACGTAAATACTTTTGCTTTCAGGAATTTCAAATCGAATTGGCTACCAAAGTCTTTCTATAGAATTAGTATTTTTTATAAAAAAAGAAACAATATACTACGAAAGGAACGTCATATAAATTATAGATTACGCGCTGTAGATTACACTGCAATGGTAGTCATTGCAGTGTAATCAAGTGTGTCATGGCTGGGGTAAATACCACTGTTATGCCCAAATGTGATGGAATAAGATGTGTCTCGCTACCTCAAGCATTTTCCAAAGCATTAAAAACTTTTAGCATGTTATAAACTTCTCGACATACCACGCAATTTAAAAGCCTTCATTCTTTAAAAAAACCATTGAGATATGAGGTTCTAAAATTAATGAAGAGTACAACAGACTGCTACGTAAAGAGTTTTGAATTCAAAGCTACGGCGCGCACCACTGATTGTAGAACTTAATATATACGTTTTAAATTATTCATTATAGCTAGTTAAACGATAAATAAAACATGGCGTAGGCCTATAATGTTCTCTAAAGTCATATTTTTATGAAATCTGTGAACCCACACTTCGACCGTGCGCAGCAATGGTACAGTATATACAGAGACCATTGACATATACTCTAGTATAGGTCGGTTCATGAAAGGTGTCCACTGCGCAGAAATCATTTTTAGGTCTCTGTGGAGTTGCGGGGTGAGGCGCGGGTGGAATGCCAATGGCGTGGCTCCATTGGTGCACAAATGTACATATGCGCGACGGCCGCCATTTGTGGTCAACTTTCGTGAACCGATATATACATATATATCGATGACAGAGACTGATAGTGACGTAGTAATATATTGATAATTTGTATCTTTACGGCAATTCAACTTCGGTATTCGTCTATGTATAGCAATAAGAACTCATCATCATCGTCCCACCGTTATCCCGGTTGCATCCAAGGTTTGCACGCCTTGGAGCTCGAGGTCCGCTTGCTGGTCTAACCAGAAATTACAGAAAATCATCTTTTCCACAGAACACCTGCCGTCTGAGCTCCGCAACCCAAAGGGTTAGCGATATTCCATGGTTTAGACCAGTATCAGTTTATTTTAGTTCCCCAACTGACTCGCCGTAACGACTGTCAAAGATCTTCATGGCTGCCGGGACCGACGGTTTACCGTGCTCTCCGAGGCACGGTACAAGCGATAGTTAACAATTTGATACCCACATAACTCGAAAAGCCAGTGATGAGCGCGGTTGATTCGAACCCGATACGTCTGCATGTCAGTTCATTGTTATCTTGTTTACATTATTTCTCAAACTATAGTCCAAATATAATACCGTCTCAAGATTATTAAAAGTAGGTATATTTATAACAAGAAGTAAGCAATTGTAGAACCATATATATATATATATACATATATATATATATATATATATATATATATATATGCACATCGGAACACTCGGTAAATATGAAACAACAAACTCGAGAAAAATTAATAAATATGACTTTTACAACGTTAAAACGTAAATACTTTTGCTTTCAGGAATTTCAAATCGAATTGGCTACCAAAGTCTTTCTATAGAATTAGTATTTTTTATAAAAAAAGAAACAATATACTACGAAAGGAACGTCATATAAATTATAGATTACGCGCTGTAGATTACACTGCAATGGTAGTCATTGCAGTGTAATCAAGTGTGTCATGGCTGGGGTAAATACCACTGTTATGCCCAAATGTGATGGAATAAGATGTGTCTCGCTACCTCAAGCATTTTCCAAAGCATTAAAAACTTTTAGCATGTTATAAACTTCTCGACATACCACGCAATTTAAAAGCCTTCATTCTTTAAAAAAACCATTGAGATATGAGGTTCTAAAATTAATGAAGAGTACAACAGACTGCTACGTAAAGAGTTTTGAATTCAAAGCTACGGCGCGCACCACTGATTGTAGAACTTAATATATACGTTTTAAATTATTCATTATAGCTAGTTAAACGATAAATAAAACATGGCGTAGGCCTATAATGTTCTCTAAAGTCATATTTTTATGAAATCTGTGAACCCACACTTCGACCGTGCGCAGCAATGGTACAGTATATACAGAGACCATTGACATATACTCTAGTATAGGTCGGTTCATGAAAGGTGTCCACTGCGCAGAAATCATTTTTAGGTCTCTGTGGAGTTGCGGGGTGAGGCGCGGGTGGAATGCCAATGGCGTGGCTCCATTGGTGCACAAATGTACATATGCGCGACGGCCGCCATTTGTGGTCAACTTTCGTGAACCGATATATACATATATATCGATGACAGAGACTGATAGTGACGTAGTAATATATTGATAATTTGTATCTTTACGGCAATTCAACTTCGGTATTCGTCTATGTATAGCAATAAGAACTCATCATCATCGTCCCACCGTTATCCCGGTTGCATCCAAGGTTTGCACGCCTTGGAGCTCGAGGTCCGCTTGCTGGTCTAACCAGAAATTACAGAAAATCATCTTTTCCACAGAACACCTGCCGTCTGAGCTCCGCAACCCAAAGGGTTAGCGATATTCCATGGTTTAGACCAGTATCAGTTTATTTTAGTTCCCCAACTGACTCGCCGTAACGACTGTCAAAGATCTTCATGGCTGCCGGGACCGACGGTTTACCGTGCTCTCCGAGGCACGGTACAAGCGATAGTTAACAATTTGATACCCACATAACTCGAAAAGCCAGTGATGAGCGCGGTTGATTCGAACCCGATACGTCTGCATGTCAGTTCATTGTTATCTCCACTAGGCTATCGCCGCTTCCACCTTTTAGCTTTAAAAACAGTTTGTTATTATTGTGCATTTTCTAAAACAGTCCTAGTCGAACGGACTATATCGAAACCAATCACGCTCTGTTACAAAAAATAAACACAATCGTTTCTAATTACGTTCATCGCCTTTTGAATTCCCTTGATTGATGGACATAGATTCATTTATACGATACCAGTGTCCCAGGTAAATAAAAGTTGTGAAACTGTTTGCAATCCAGTGCAATTGTCTTGAGACCTCCATAGTTAGGTGCCGTCCACTTATTTATGTTGAACTTCCATTTACGACGTTTCGTCTTGCTCTTTGTTCCGGTATCAGCTTCTGTAAATCACACTGATTTTACTTGCTTCTGATTTGGTTGGATAGCATAGTACTTAGTTTATCCAAATAATCCTGAATTAAGTAAAATATTAAGACAAAAGTAAAAATTAGTTGCTAAACCCATTTCCTGTCCCACGTATTACATATTTAATTCATAACAATTGATTTTGAGCATACATGAGAAACTAATTGGGAGTGAATGAACCAAGAGAGATATGTCAGGATCGATGCAAATGGCGTTCCGTAGTCTCTGCCTACCCCTCCGGGAAACAAGCGTGAGTCTATGTATATATCTATGTAACAATAGATTTTTAATTGTGTTATAATTCGCACAGGAAGCCTGTTAAGAAGCCTCCTTGTTAATTACTCTCCATTGACCACGTCGTTTAGTATTGCACGGAGTGTTTTGGGTTCGATGACCACATAGGACAACACTGTGTTCCATAAATTATTGTTTCGAGTTTTAATCAACTGAATATTTGTTGTGCCATAAGTGCGGCCGTTGCCTTTTGTAATGGCATTCGTTTAGTATGAATTTCAATAAAACACTTTTATAAAAAAAAAAAACCACTAACTTGGCCCGCGGCTCCACCTGTGTGCATTATCCACCTAAACCATCCTTAGGACGCGATCTATTGGTGTTTATTTTATATTATGAATGGATATACCACTATTTTAATTTCAGGTCATATTTTTGTGATATGAGTCAATTGATGTAAGCAATTTGGTCAATTCTATTGAACCCACAATATATTGAATCGCAAATTAATTATAATATTTATCACCGCTATAATAATTTAAATATCACAACTCTTCTCATACCTTTAAAATCACCTTCATTATGTAAAATAGCGGCTTCATTTAAATTTACGAAGTGGAACAGATAAAACAACCCTCAAAAGTAACGCATTCGTGTAAACACGTGGAAAAGAAACATTCTGTAGCACACAGGGACAAATGAACCAACTCCCACTTCCCACTCAGACAACAAACCGTCGTCAAAATAATCGTGACACTGTTAAGGGTAAAACACATTTGAACGAGACGTATAAACACGTGAAAAAGACACACAGTTTAGCACACAGTGAATTGACAAATGAACCAACTCCCACTCCCCACTCGTAGAAAAAAAAAAAAAAAAAAAAGAAATATTTTATTTGTATCTCCATAATAACCCTTAAAACTAAACATGTAGAGTACATATTGAGTAGAGTACAAATAGGAACCTGCGTCAGCTATTGTTGCAGATGAACTGCAACGCTGATATTCTCGCAGGACCAGAGGGTATAATTTTAATAATTATATGTATAGGTATACTTAAATAGTAATTATTATTAATTAAATGCTATTTAAAATATATACGATACTATAATATATACACATACATTTTATATTATATTATTATGTAAAAAAAAATAAAAAATATTAATACTAAGGACTTTTGGTTGACATGTGTTGTGTATCAGACAGGCAATCTTAACAAATTTATAGCGCGTTTCCGAACGCTTTCGGTCTATTCCGTCAAAAGTGTCAGCTGTCACGCAAGATACCATTGCGTTAACCGGCTGAAGCCGGTACCTAGTAATCAAAACATCAATAAAATAAAACAAGGCAACGCTGCGCTGGCGCTGTTGAGTGTACTACGTAGTAACAGATAGTATAAACAAGACAAGAAACTGAGTAACGTTGACAGCCATATGAAATTCCTTCCAACAATGAGTGGCGTACAGGTAGGTGGTTATACTAAAGTCGATTTTTGTTTGTTTAATAAAATTTGCCTATACTTATTTTTAAAAGAATATACCGATTTCAGGCTACGTATAGGCGGTGGGAGGTCATTCCATATTTTGGCTGCCGAAAATTTAAAACCATTTTCCAACGAGGCTGATTTGTGTTTTGAAACAACCAACAGATAAAATGCGGCTCTTGTGCTGTATTGATTTACATCCCTGGACCATGTCAACTTTTTATAAAGGTAATTCGGCTTTTGATATTTAGCTATTCCAAAGAGTAAGGTTGCCAAATGTAAATGCCTACGCGCAGCCATCTTCAAGAGGTTCCCACTATTTAGGAATGGAGTGACATGTGTACGTGGTGGAATATTATAGCAGAACCGAGCACATGCATTTTGTACACGTTGAATTACCTTCTCTGTTCTTTTCAGTAAACATGACCCGAATACAGTGTCTGCATAATTAAGTTTGGATAGGACCAGAGTTTCGCAAAGCAGAATCCGCATGTCGGTACTCAGATGCCGGCGAATTCGGTATAGCAGTTTGAGACGGTAAAAACAGTTTTTTACAGCTTCAAGTACATGCGTCTCAAAATGCAGTTCACCATCTACAACTAATCCCAGATTGCGAGCCTCACTAACTCGGTCTATGGGACAATTATCAACCATCACTACAGGTTTAAGGTCTTCTATTCTTTTGATGCATTCCTTTGAGCCTAATATTAAACAACAGAACAATCCGTCGTCAAAATAATCGTGACACTGTTAAGGTTAGAACAAATTCGAATGGGACGTATTATAACACGTAGTGTTGGCTACAGTTACTTTAATATAAAATGGCTTAAGTTGCAATATTAAGGGTCACACACATTTTACATTGACTGTCTCCGTGGTCCAGTGAAAATCGTATGCGAGTGCTGAACGGAGGTCCCGGGTTCGATTCCCGGGTCGGGCAAGTGTTACTGGGTTTATCTGAATTCTCAGTAGCAGCACGGAGACTGGTGATGTGCCCGGTACCGGCAATAGGCTCGACCCCTATAACGAAATGGGTTTAATATTACACCTTTGGCCTACCTCTTCGGGGATACAGGCGTGAGTCTATAAAAAAACAGATGTTCATGGGACGGCTCACGTTGGAAAACGTCTGTGACAGGAACTCAAACAGTCATTATCACTAGATAGTATAAAACAAAGTCTGTCTTCTGTCTGTCTGTCCCTATGTATGCTTAAATCTTAAAAACTACGCAACGGATTTCAATGCGATTTTTTTAATAGATAGAATGATTCAAGAGGGAGGTTTCTACAAGTTGGCGCAAAAGTAATGACCCTAAAGAGATCCCTTATATTTTTTATGACATATCCTGTCATTCTGATATTGAAAATTTTGTAGCAATCAAATGTAAAATTCACTAAAAATAACCATGGACCGCTTAACTCCCCAAGAACGTGGAATAAAAGTGTCAATGTTTTTACGGAGTAATTCTTAAGTGATAAAAACACAACGTGAATTTCGTCGACAATTTCCCGACCGTCCGGCATCGGTTGGTCGCACTATTCGACGCTTTGCCGCACGCCTCGAAGCAACTGGCTCAGCATTAAATAGACGTAAGTCTGACAGACCAAGAACACGCCGTTCAGACGAAAATATTGAAGCTGTGCGCGAAAATGTGGAAGAATGTCCAGAAACATCAACGAGGCGACGTGCCATGCAATTGGAGATCTCCAGGCGGACTCTGCAGCGTATTTTGGTCAAAGAATTGAAGATGTTTCCATATAAAACTCAGATGACTCATCAGCAGCTGCTTACTGATCACCGAGATTGTCTAGAGTACAGCCAGCGCGTCATAAACCACAACCTTGAAGAGGATAATTTTTTTCATAATTATCTTTCGTTTTGGCAATTTGCCTTGGCCTGCTAGATCACCCGATCTCACCTGTCCAGACTTCTTTCTTTGGGGTTATTTGAAATCTCAGGTGTATGTAAACAAGCTACAGACTCTCGCTGCTTTAAAACCAAGAAATAAGAAACATATTGTGACGTATGTCCGGTACCTACCGCCTGCGTCACAGTACCGTCCATACGCTCGACCAATAAGAGAAGGCCATTGTCCGTGCTCGCGAAGCCTGACCAAATATGGTCATGTAACGGACTCCAACCCTGATGGAGGGCCCGGTATATAAAGGGGCCGACAGAGAGGCCGGCACCGCTACTCTAACGTCGCTTCTACTACATACCTACGCGTACCTACTGACCCTACGTCTTACGTGTATCCTGATCTCAGCAGCTGGGTGAGTTACTACATTTACTGCACTAGCGTACTGCCCATCTCTCTACCTGCTAGCCGAGGCCGGCTGAAGCCGCCTGCCTGACTCTATTGGTTGTGTCCGCCTTAAGGCTCCGGGCTACGTAGTAAACTCTAAAGGATTACAAGTAGACCCATGTAAGGTGAAAGCCATTCTTCAATATGCTACGCCTAAGAATAAAAAAGAAGTCAAAAGGTTCTTAGGCATTGCATCATGGTATCGGCGATTTACACCTAATTTTAGTACTATAGCCGGTCCTTTGAACAAACTTACTTCTACCGGTAAGAAAGCTGCACCATTCCAGTGGTCGGTGGAAGCTGATGACTCGTTTTGTAAACTAAAACAATTGTTTAGCTCCGCACCAATATTATCGTGTCTCGATTACGAGAAACCTTTTCAAGTTCACACAGATGCGAGTGCGAGTGGCATCGGTGGGCTGCTTACACAAGAAATAGATGGCGTGGAACTACCTATCGCTTACATGAGTAGGTCACTTAATGCACAGGAACAGTACAGTATAACAGAAGGGGAGACATTAGCAGTGCTAACAGCCTTCGAATATTGGCGCTGTTATTTAGATAACGGGTTAAAGTTTGTGGTGTATTCTGACCATTCCGCACTGAAATGGTTCCTAAACTTGAGCAACCCGACTGGTAGATTAGCTCGGTGGTCGGTTCGTCTGTCAGCCTTTAACTTCGAAATAAAGCATCGGTGCGGCGCAGATAATATTATAGCAGATGCGTTATCACGATCCCTACCTGTAAATATAATTAACGCAAATAGTAATAATAATAATAACGTGAACAACCCTAATGTTGACACTGATTCAGCCACCTACAATGGTTGTTTGTTTCTGTATTCAGCCACCTTCAATGGTTGTTTATCTTCGCCTAATGACTATCCAGACTATTATATTAAAAATAATAAATTGTATCGTTTGATAAAATCTAGGTGTATGCTACGTAAGGAGTTCGAATGGAAAGAAGTGCTACCTTCTTCCGATCGAAATAATGCCATATTACAGAACCATGCCGAACCCACTTCGGGGCATTTCGGTATATTTAAAACTTACAAGCGCTTAGCACTGCGTTACTATTGGCCCAAAATGCACGTGGTAAAGTTCATAAATTCTTGCAACACTAGTATCGCGCACAAACATCAGAACCATGCACCATTGGGAACCATGGGATGACCCAAAGTGTGTTCACGACCCTTCCAAACCATTAGTGTAGATTTGGTGGGGCCATTACCCGTCACCATTAGTGTAGATTTGGTGGGGCCATTACCCGCCACAAGAAAACAAAAGGCCTACATCTTTGTAGTAACTTGTTGTTTTAGTAAATACTGTCTACGTTTTCCTATCAGGCGCGCAACTGCTGAAATAATAACTAACATTTTGGAAGAAAAAATATTTTTAGTTCGTGGTATATCATCTACAATTATATTAGTCAATGGTAACCAACTACTGTCACTGTTCGAGTCACATATTAGAGTTTTAACTTCCCGTTTGCGTAAACTCATAGCAATATTTAAATATATACGACATGTAGGAGAACCTAAGCTGATTAAAACTATATACAAAGCGCTATGTGAATCTCTATTACTATATTGAATTGACGGGGAGAAGCGGCTAAGATCCACATGCTTAATGTTGAAAGAGCCCAAAGAGCAATACTTAAGGTAAGCAGCTTCCTTCCCTATAGATACCCGACCAAAAATCTTTATCAGAATTGTAACGTATTAACAGTACGGCAGCTATTCATTTTAAGACTTCTTCTAAGATATCATAGTAACACACTTCACACTTCTGACACATTTAGGCGCAGGGACTATAAAATCTTTAAATCGTTCGAATATAATACATTTTATACAAATCGGTTTGCATGCTTTCTAGGTGAATTCTTATATAATAAAATCAATAAATGTTTAAGGATACACAGACTAAATAAGCATAATCTAAGAATTTTACTTCATGAGTAGCTTCATGCACTCGATTATGATGCAACAGAAAATTTGCTTGCTGTAGTGCGATAATACCTATATTAAGCATAATATAGGCATTATCGTATTACCTGACACAACCAGATACTCCTATACCTGTAGTAATGCGTGCACTTAACGCCTAACACACACACACAAATGGCATGTGGAAAATAACTTTTCTATAATTAATTATTGTTACTATTATAAATACCTAACGAGTACGTGCGAGGAAGCCTTGGTGTACGCGACATCGCCGAAAAAATGCAAGAAAGTAGGCTGAGATGGTATGGTGATGTGAAAAGGAGGCCACCAGACTACGTCGGCAATTTGGCACTACAGCTCGACCTCCCCGGTCGGAGACCTAGAGGACGACCCAAAACAAGGTGGCGAGATGTAGTGCTCAAGGACAAGAGGGAATGCAAGGTCACTGATGATGATGTCATGGATAGAGCGAAGTGGAAGCGTAACGTGAAGAAAGCTGACCCCACCACAATGGAGAGAGAGAGAGAGAGATTATAAATACCTAAATAATTGTTAACCCATTGCACTATAATCTTCATAGTATTCTATTAAAATATTTTTAAGTATATGTACCTACCAATTAGATTTATATAGCAGCATTTTTAAATTAAATTGGTCTTTGTAACAAAATGGCAGGGGGAATTCCTGATGCTTATATTACAGGCTCTAAGCCTAGTTTAAGCATCTAATGTCAACTTATCAGAATAACATTGGCCCTATTTTTCTTGTTAGATCCTCTAAACTGATAAACTGATGTGAGTCTATTGCTATCTTTGACTAATACATGATTCCATTAAAGGCAGTATGATTTTATAGAGATTTCTAGAGATGTCAAACTAAACTCTGTACCGATTCCGCTGAGTTTGGAACGCATGTTTGGTTGGTATCTCTTGTCTAGCTATCTTAAATTACTTTTACTTTACTTTATTTTCCAATAAATGTAGAACATTTTTGTGTAACTACGATTGACAGATGTTAAGTCACTTTCTAGTTTTATCTAAAATAACAGGATAGCATATTAGACCTGATTTGATTTGGTAATGCACAACGGAATCACCAGCATTGTACACACACAAACATTGCCTGAATTAAGTAGTTATCTAGCTAGTATATCCAAATAGATAAACTGCTAATACTCTAATGTTTAACTGTAAGATAACTTATGCCAAATATTGTAAATGGGTTGATCAATAAAATATTATTATATTATTATTTATTATTATTACTGTAACGGGTTCTAGAACAGAAACGCAGTAGAGGTTCTAGATGCGTTTATTACCGAGTATTGTCTCACTTCCCTTGCACGAGTATGACCGACCAACAACACGACACTGGCCTGAACACTAGGGGCTGCAGTCTCCCACGCTGTTCCCTCCGGTAGTGTGCAGGGCAGGTTGCTTAAAGGGCTGCGCGTAGCGGCAGATCCTCGCAGGCTGTTGGTTCAGCTGGCAGGCGCCGGGGCAGTCTGAGTGCGATGAGCAGAGCAGGCCAGACTCTACGGCAGAGGTGGCGCCGAAGGCGATGCAAGATGTGTAGCGGTCTAGGAGCGTAGCCCGGAGCCTTAAGGCGGACCTGGAACCTGAAGGAAAGCAGCATTAGGAGAGCCACAACCAATAGAGTCAGGCAGGCGGCGTCAGCCGGCCTCAGCTAGCAGGTAGAGAGATGGGCAGTACGCTAGTGCAGTAAATGTAGTAACTCACCCAGCTGCTGGGTTCAGGATACACGTAAGACGTAGGGTCAGTAGGTACGCGTAGGTATGTAGTAGAAGCGGCGTTAGAGCAGCGGTGCCGGCCTCTCTGTCGGCCCCTTTATATACCGGGCTCTCCATCAGGGTTGGAGTCCGTTACATGACCATATTTGGTCAGGCTTCGCGAGCGCGGACGATGGCCTTCTCTGATTGGTCGAGCGTATGGACGGTACTGTGACGCAGGCGGTAGGTACCGGACATACGTCACAATATCGCAGGAAGTGTTACGGCTAGTTATGGAAAATATCATAAATAGGGCTCAATGTGCTTCAACTCTGGAGGTCAACATTTAATAGACATCATATTAAAATTATATTGCAACTAAATTTCATGACACAAATATATATATTTAAAAAACGAATACTAGTTTTCTAATTTAGAAACGAAGTTGTAGCTGAACCAAATAGGGTCATTACTTTTGCGCCACCCGTTATGTACCTAAAATTGACGCGGGCGAAGCCGATGGCGACATCTAGTTACATATAAACCTAGAGACATATTTTTAAGTTTTACTCATACAATATTATATTTTTTACAACAACCCTGTTTGTTTGCTCGATCACTCCACGAACATTTTTATTATTATTTGAACTAATGCTTTATTTTACATGTCTCAAACTTATGCTCCACGATCATCTCACACTCTTGAATGATCATTTCACAAATTTCTGGCACAACATTCTTCTTTCATCATCATCATCAGCCTTTCACAGTCCACTGCTGGACTAGGCCTCTCCTTTGAAATGAGGAATTGGCCTACTATACCATGCTGGCCAAACGGGTTGGTATAGGGTTTTTATCAAGTTTTCCTTCTCTTAAAGTGCTGTTCTCTGCATAATATGCTTCCTCTGTCGGCTCTTACGACACCCATGGGATGATATGGGGTGGTGACATTCCGTATTCTTAATCCGTCACCACATGGACGTACACACATACTTCTTTACTTTAAATAAAAGAGTAGCTCATGGCCAAAAGCTAAATGTGCTAAAATATGTTTACCAAACTTGGCCTCATTATTGTTAAGGAGTGGATTATAGGAACCCCATGCCGTGTATTATTTTAAGAAAAAGAAATAAAGGAATAGGAAAACTTACAAACGGTCATCCAATTTCAAACTAGGCGCTTAAATATCGTAACCAGGTAAAAAATAATCATCCTTACCTATTCTTTCAAACTTGCATACATTTTAAAGACAAATTACACCTAGGCATTGAATTAATAATGGTGCTCATCACACAAAAATTTGCTTCTAGAGGATAAAAAAAAATGCCAGCAAACTCAATAGTGATTACCAGGTGAACAAAATAGTTATTAAAAAAATATATTACCAATAAATAAGACAAGTTTGTACTGTCGTAGAATATGCAAGCCATATGCGACCCTGCGTACAACTACCTTAAAATGCGGAATGCTAAGTCTGCATATTACGCCTTGGCAATTAATCCCTCAGATGTAAAGTGTTTTGTGAAGCCAACTTGTCATGTTTGTATTTTTATTTAAATGTATTTTGTAATGCTAATTTAGAATCTTAATTGTATTGTATCGAAATATACATACATACATACATATGCTCACGCCTTTTTCCCGTCGGGGTAGGCAGAGACAACAGATCGCCACTTGCTTCTATCCTTGCAAACCTCACGTGCTTCGTGCTTGTATCGAAATATATAAGTTTAAATCTCATACGCCAGTTATGGTCAATATGTGGATACTTAATATTCTGTTTACCACCTGTATTACCACCCATATTTTGTGAGTAAATAAATGGTTAAAATGAGAACTAATCTTAGAATGTATATAGCCCCTAACAGTTCGATCTTACAGAATCGTATCACGTAGCACCGTCGTAGTTAGCGTTATAAGTTTGATGCAAGAGGTCGAACTTCGATTTACTACTGGTTTAACTTGAATCTGTACTGTTGTTTGTTCCTTTAATCTGTATTTAGCTTTAATTTCAACTGGATACTGCGGATTTTATTTTGTAATAAACTTTATACAGCGGACTTATAACTTGATTATATAGTGTACTGACTAATAGGTATTGTAATTCTGTTGCTGTATTTATAAAATAAAAATCATAAATTTGTTAAGAGGGACCAATCTGCCTGTGATACAGTTTTTAACTAGTACAGGAGTTTGTTGTTCTTTCCAGTTCTTTGAAAACTGTAGCCTTAAGTTTGATACTAAGTATTTGTATCTTATCTTCTGAGGAATATTATTATTTTATTATTCCTCTTTATTCATTACTTTCTCATCGTCTTATTTTACATAATTAAATCACTTTAATAAAATGCAAATAAAATTTAATCATATAAAATAGGACCACGGAGACCCACCGGTACCGGGCACAGGGACCAAGCTACCGGTGGTTAGGGCTCTAGAGAGAGGAACCTCCGAACTATGCGCGTCGTGTCCAACAATACTGCCTTCTGTATGGAGGACTTGATCCAGCTACCTAACGAGAGCCTCTTGAGATGGTGGTCGAGGCTCTTGGCAATGAGACCATTAACTGACACGACTATCGGTACAATGATCGCCGAGTCCACATCCCACATGTCGACAATCTCGTGAGCCAGGTCCAAATACTTGATTTCCTTGTCTTTTTCGGCCTTCACGAGGTTCTCGTCATGGGGAATAGTGACATCAACGATCATTGCAAGGCGTTCTGATCGATCTATCACCACGATATCGGGCTTGTTAGCCACGATAGTCCTATCGGTGATGATAGATCGATCCCAGTACATAGTGGCACGGTCATTTTCGAGAACTGGATCGGGCACATACCTGTAGTACAGTACTTCAAAGGGTACAAGGCTATATTTTAAGTCAAGCTGCTGATGGACGATCCTGGCTACTTGATTGTGTGTGTGCAAGTACTCGCCGTTGGCAAGACGAGAACAACTATGTGTCTGAGAGATTCCCCGGGCTGGTGACATGCCCGACATATGTCAACAGTCCCATCCTTCAGAATATACTTACGGTAGTTGTTCGTCATGACAACTTCGTCCATAATTGCACAAACAAAACCTTCGGCCTCTGCGAATAGATCACCAAACCTTAGCCAGCCAACTGATGACATGAAGTCTACATCAGGTCTATGTAAGACCCGATAGAAACGTCCATGCAACTCCTTGCCTTTCCATACATCTCTGCGCTCTTCCATACTTAGTGCAACAGGTTTGCGCCAGCTCTCTTTTGCCAGACCCAACGGGGTAAGTCCGTTGTCTACAGCAACAATATCACGATGCACACCCGTGTCCGTCTTGAGAAAATATTCTCTAAGATTGTACACCTCGCGGTTGTGGAGGTCCTTAGCACTTAAGAAACCACGACCACCACATTTCCGCGGGATGTACAACCTCATTACTGACGAACGCGGATGATGCATTCGATATTCAGTCAATAGACAACGGATCTTTCTGTCCAAGGCGTCCAGTTCTGATTGAGTCCATCTGAGTATGCCGAAGGAGTACGCTAAGACTGGCATGGCCCAACCATTATAGGCACGCACCCTGTTGCTGCCTGATAAAAAACTTTTCAGTATTTTCTTCAGGCAGCCAAAGAAGCGCTCCCGCAATGATTGTTTCATGGCAGTCTCAGCAATACCTAAGGCCTGCGACATACCCAGATACTTGTAAGTCTCGGTTGCAGATAGAGATCTAAGTTTTGTGGAATCTGAAAGCTCTATTCCATCAGATTCCACAATTTCACCTTGTTTTACATGCATGACCGCACACTTATCCACACCAAATTCCATCTTGATAAAATTACTAAAAGTTTCAGTTACTTTTAGTAACGCTGTCAATTGGATAGTGGTGGGGGCAAATAATTTAAGGTCATCTATATAAAAGAGGTGGGATATAACTTGACCCCTACGCTGCAACCGATAGCCTAGCCCAGACCCCTCTAGCTAAGTGCTGAGAGGATTCAGAGCTAGACAAAACCACAAGGGACTTAAACTGTCACCTTGGAATATACCCCGTTCGATTTTTAGACGTGCACCGCAATCGCGAATCTGCCGGCACCCTGGATATCGAAGGACCATACTCCACTGCCCCATACATGCCTTCAAGAAGGTGCATAGAGTTATATCGACTTTATATAACTGCAGCACCCTCAAGAGCCAAGTATGTGACACGGAGTCGTAGGCCTTCTTGTAATCTATCCAGCATGTCGCTAGATCCTTTCGGTTGCGACGCACCTGCTGGCTAACGGCCGTGTCAAATAGAAGTAGCTCTTTTGTACCACGGGCCCCATTCTTACATCCATTTTGAGCCACTGACATAATGTTATTATTTTTATATGTGATAACATCTTCGTCCTCAAAATGGATGTAAGAAGTTTATACCCGGTCGGTAGACACGTTATCGGTCTATAATATTTGGGGTCCGTGGTACAGCCTGACTTAAAGAGCAGGTGAGTGATACCAGTTGTCATAAAAGTTGGGATCGAGCCCGATTCCAAAGATGCCTGGAATTGGGATGCCGACCAAGCATGGGCACTACGTAGCCACTTCAACCAGAAGTTGTGCAGTCCGTCCGGTCCCGCTGATTTCCAGTTAGATAATGAACGGACTGCACAAGCTACATCCGTTGTTTCAATGGCTACGTACCGCATTTGGGGTATTCCCTCACATGCTCGCTTAACATCCCCAAACCAATCACCCTGAGTGTGGCTGATGGGCATCGACCAAATGCTGCGCCAGAAAGCGTTCGTTGCCTCAGCATCCGGCAGACGCCCATCATCCACACTTGGATCAGATCGCTCCCAACTTCTATATACCCAGTAGTCGATGCGTTCTGTGACTCGTGATTCGTATTCTTGGCAACTAAGGCCCGTACCTAAGAACGCCCGAGTCAACGCAAAACGCATCACTCTCGGTCTTGTATTGCCCGACCTGAAGCAAATTAGCTTTCCGATGAGCGCTCTGGCCTCAGCGATACGAATACTTATTATTTTTATTATTAATATTAATATTTCGTACATACATATCGTCACGCCTTTTATCCCCGAAGGGGTAGGCAGAGGTGTATTACTACACCCACTTTTCGCCAGATATACTTTAGTCCCACGTAATAAGGGGCGAGCCTATTGCCGTACCGGGCACATTTCCAGACTCCGTGCTGCTACTGAGAATTTCATGACAGAAAAACCCAATAACACTGCCCGACCCAGGAATCGAACCCGGGACCTCCCGATCCCACGCGCACATTTATGCCGCGAGACCAACGAGGCAGTCGTATAGGGTTTGATGTCGAGTTTTCCGTCTCTACGCAAAGATGGTATTTGCATCATGATATCCCTTAGTCGCCTCTTACGACACCCACGGGAAGATAGGGGGTGGTGACACTTGTATTCTATGCCGTCAAACACACGGAATATAATATACAGGGTGTCACAAGACCCATCACCAAGCCGAAGTCTACTC
This sequence comes from Euclidia mi, assembly GCA_944739405.2. Lineage (NCBI taxonomy): Eukaryota > Metazoa > Arthropoda > Insecta > Lepidoptera > Erebidae > Euclidia > Euclidia mi. The sequence goes on along the minus strand of CALYKY020000006.1, from coordinate 66,426 downwards.
GTTGTAGACATCATGCCAAGCCATACTAACCAAAAATAATACTTGGGGAACGATATTTTTTTTAAGTTTTCACATTTTTTAAACCGCAATTAAAAGCACGCGCGTGCAATTTTCGAAATACCTACTTATCCATGGGTGCATAGAACATCCATAGAACAGGTTGGCATGGTAAATGCATCGATTTTGTTTCTAATTACAAAAATTACATAGTAACTTTGAGCCTCAATATCTCCTGAACCAGTAATTTCCCAAGTATGGTGCCGAAGTAAAAAATTTTCGTAGTGATTGGTACAACATGGGATTTTAGTTTTCGTTAAGGGTCTTTTTACACCCTGTATATAATATTTCGTCTCGTAGTAAAATCTTATTACAAGCCATCCTCTTAGCCATCGAGTCGAGTTTGTGGCAAGCAGAGAAGGTGCCTGAGATTCTTCACTAATGGCTAGAGGAAGCCACTTAAGTACACCACCACGTTTGTTCTACGAAGTTCCATAGCAGCGAAGCATACTGTACCGTGACCTCCGAGAAAGATCTAGATATTTAAGAGGCATTAAAATACGAATTTATATAAAGTATAGCCAGCAACCAAACAGTTATTTTTATTTCGGTTAAATTTAAGAGAGATAAAGAGACAGAAGTATCCAAGCTCAGAAATTCAACGCACCATTAGTGCTACGAAACTAATATTGAATCTACAACGCCACCCAAATTAAGAACCAGAAAACTACATAGAAATACTGCATCCCATACATTCCTTCTTCCAATACAAATAACTATAGTACTGCAACCATTGACCTCCTTGCACGAGTTTTAAAAGTCAATAAGCCAATAACTTATAGGAGTGTGGTGGCTTCTGTACGATGGAAAACTTCGCAACTCGCTTAACAAGATACATTGCTGTTTGTCGTAGTAAATACAAGTTGTGTATACTTTACAGCGGTGACTTAAAAAGCCAATTACTCATTTTATACGTGTCCTTTTGTTCTACCAGTACGAGGATGCAATAACATTAAGGAGGTATTATAGCTGTTTAATGGTGAATATAATGCTTCTTTATGCGTTATGAAATCTTGGTGCTCGACCAACGTTTAAATTGTGTCTTTGAAATAATTTGACAATTTTGATAAGTTTCGTCATATTGTTAATATGTACTCCGAGTAATACCCCTAAAATATTGAATATTTTTAGTATACTAATTAGTATACTAAAAATATTGAACACTGAAATTCCAAAATCTGTATACGCCGTTTCCGATTCAAAACCAAAATGTAAATAATTTTATCAAACAAATAATGATAACACATTCCAGGAGACAAAGGCAACTGCGTAATGCACTAATGAAACTTGAAGAGATGGAAATAGACAAAATTTGTTAATAATTGGTTCTTTCATATAATGTTACCTTGTATCTGCCTGATGATGATGATGAAGCGCTATAACAACTGCAATCCTGAATTATATGTAACGTTAAATATAGGTAGAATATAAGCGATATGTAGAATAGAAACGTTAAATACTATCAGGAAACCTTGAAACAATATCGATAATTTTAATATACTACCCAAAGAACTACGCAAAGAACCTTTCAGACAAATTTAGGAGGGATGGACTAAAATATGGCGTTTTACTGGCTAGACCAGCAATGCACTCTACATTGTATGAAAGACGAACATTGGATTAGTTGCCAAGTCCCTAATCCGAGTTTATTAAGAGGTCTGGACTTAAGAAGTTAATATTGTATATTCAGTTGCTCTCTGTATTTGAAAGTTGGTCTTAGTAAAAATCTCTTCTTACTTAATGAGGTTTAAAGACTACTTATACAATCACTTAAAAATACAGACATGGGTTTATTTGTAAAGTGAGCAATTGGTCTAAAGGTTCATATCATCAGAATATCTTAGGGAATGAAAGAACTGATTTTGAACAGTGGGTAAAATGGGTGCAGCAACTTTAAAAATAGCGTTTTTCTAAGGACAGTACACGATAGTTGTCCACAGAAAAACGCCGTGTTTACAGTTTTGGTAAAGCGCTTAGCATCAAATACTGAATTTCACGATCCAAAGGAATATCGATATTCCATTATTTAGACCAGCTTCAAAGTATTCAGTTGTATTGACTTCTCATGAATCTTATCAAAGATCACATTGACAGTCATTACCAGTGACTTTACATACTCTCTAAGGTAGTGATTATTTACCATTTTTATCCACATAACTTCAAAATGTTAGTCTCTACGGAGCATTCTTTTGGTCTCTCGACTGGTTTATCATTGTCTTGGTGGGTTTTAAGGTTTACCTATACGTTCCAAACCATACATCATTAAGCATTGAGACATGCACCAAAATTTAACCTAACAAAGAAAACCGCATTAAATTCACTTCAAACCTTACTATGTCAAAACATTTAAAGCTGCTCGAATTTTCTCTAGCCTTGACAAAAAATGAATAAGTTGAGTTGTCTAAGCTCAACAAATGAATCACAAATGGTAGCCGATTTATTTAAATATTTTAAAGCTCTAATTCGATTGTGACCTCAACCAGTTGAAGCGATTGGTTAGACGTACGTTAGGCATTTGACAGTTCAGACATTGTAGAATGTTTTTATATTAAATGTCATTTTATAAATTTGACAGAGAGTTGGTGACAAAAAGGCTTAGTTGCTAGTTGCTACTATAAGTCCCAAATGTTGAATCGAGTTTCAGTAGCGCAATGAATCAGACTGCTTGGGATACAATGGTAAAGGACAAAAAAACTGGTGGAGAATTTGATGGTGGAGTGGTTTAACACTGTGCTAGGTGTAGTCAGTTCGATACCCACTCGGGACAATCATTGTGTGATCCAATACAGAAATGAGCTGCTTCGAGTTTAAATGTTCTGTATACGATGATTGAATATTATTAAAGTGCTTCATGACCCAGGATACATACCCAAACGAAAGAGAAAACGCATGATTGACAGATAAAAAATTTATAGACAAATGCGCTAGGCAATAATCTGTTTCAGTATTCACATAATTATTAGGTAAATAAGTAGATAATATTAATTTTTTTATGACATGTAATGACTGCCTCCGTGGTCCATTGGATAGCGTATTCGACTGCTGATCGGAGGTCCCAGGTTCGATTCCCGGGTCGGGCAAAGGTGTTACTGGGTTTTTCCGAATTCTCAGTAGCAGCACGGAGTCTGGTGATGTGCCCGGTAACGGCTATAGGCTCGCCTACTATTAATTGGGACCTAAAAATTCATGGCGAAATATGGGTGTCATATTACGCCTCTGCCTACCCTACAGGAATAAAGGCGTGAGTCTATAAAAAATGTTATTAAATATTATTCCATTCCAAATAAAATAATGTAAATGATGATTTTTGGAATCGCCACCACATCATTAAAAGTCTCTCATGTCGTTAGATAGGTACTTTTTATTTATTAAGTTTAATTTTTATTAATGTTTTATTATCTTGTACTCAATCAGTTCGATCGGTGGTTGTACCTATGAAAAAAGGTATCATTTCAATTAAATATAGGTACTACTTTTGCATTTCTTCACGCGCTCCACTAATTTATGAAAATATTAACGATCTGGAAAATGGAGGTAATTCACGTTCATTCTAATATAACGAGAGGGATGATGGCTGGCCCATGAATCATACTTGTGAACGGGTGCTACTTGCGATGACTGGTCGATGTCGGTCTTACGGGCTGGTATTCAAATTTGATATTTAATTGCATCATTTCCATCATGGTTCTGGACATTTGCGCGGATTGCCTGCATTGTTAGGTACATAATGTAAGTGGTTGCTCTTGTTTCACCATGTTTATGTTAAGGAGGCTAATTAAAGGAACAGTAAATATATATATAAGTAGCATAGAAGGTGTAACAGTTGCAGTTCCTTACAAAAGTTTCATTGTTATGTATTATGAAAAACCTGGCGATGGAAAAGAGGGAACGTGAGTTTTATTGCCCGTTCTTTCTCATGGTTCTACGCTCTTGCTTTGCGAACATGGCAGTAAATGTAAATTTAAAACATTATTACTTTAAGCTTCTACAGCTTAAAGTAATAATGTTCTAAATTTCATGCTAATAAGTGCCACGTTGTGATTTAAATGAATAAAGGATTTTGACTTGACTTGACATGTACTGGAACACCAAATCAATTTGTCCTGCTTGCAATCTTTCTCACTTAAAATTAATCTTTAAGTACTCGTAATCACCCCAATGAATCGAAGCACTTAGTACGAGCAGCTAAATATTTAATTCAGAGTTATAGCCCGAACGACTAGCCTTTGTAGGCATACATTAATTTTTAAGTGCTGTATATTGAGAATTATTTGTTGATGGTATCTAACTTAATTATGTATCCTTTGGTACCTTAAAGAGATTACGCTTTTTAGGTTTTAATTTATTTGTGTACTAACTACGTTTTATTTTTTTAAGGCATAAAAAAATTGTCGTTTTCTAGAGAGGAGACTGTGTCTTGGTAAACGTAGCGTAGGACGCCCTCCAGCTAGGCCGAGTGACGACAATATACGCAAAGTGGCAGAATCTGACTCACTTAAAAATAAAAAAATTGTTATGTCAGTATAGTATATTTATAGTCATCTAGATGAGCCCACGGTTACACCCCCGTTATCTAAGGCTACTGCTACGCTCCCGTGGCTCATAGCGTGATGTTATATAGCATATAGCCTTTCTCGATAAATGGGCTATCTAACACTGAACAAATTTTTTTTATCGGAACAGTAGTCCCTGAGATTAGCGCGTTCAAGCAAACAAACACACAAACTCTTCACCTTTATGTATTAGTACCTATTAGATTAGATATAGACAAATCCGCTTAGATTGCCACTTACTTTGAATAATTGACCAACTTAAGTTCAAACTGTACCATCAGCATACTAACCATCGAAATCAAATCTATCATCTCTTTCAACAACTTAATTTAACTCCACCAAAAATAAGCACAAAATAAACCTCTGTTCTTTTATTTCAACCAAAATTATTTGTATACTTAAGCAATAAAAACTTCACCATGAAAAATTTATTCGCGGAGCACAAGCACAGTTGATATAGCCAACTTTTTATAAAAAACCCATTAAAATGAACGCTAACCCCGAAAACAGAATTATTCCAACGGACGAAGTTAAAAGTGCCGGGCCGTCGCCTCCGCAGAAATATGCAAAATATATTACACACACTAAATCAGTTTTGCAACAAAAAAAGTTCGCTTGCACCCGGAATGAGATCCTCATTGCATATGGAAGATTTTCCTCAAAATGTGGATGTCTAAAAGAGCAATATAAAAGCCTTCATTCCAGACTTATTACTGCTGGAAAGTGAATTGTAGTGTTAAGAAGGTGTAGAAAAGGTAGTTATTAAATGTATAAACTTTCGAGATTGATTTATTTATATTTATTTTATTTATAGACTCACGCCTATATCCCCGAAGGGGTAGGCAGAGGTGTAATATTACACCCACATTTCGCCAGAAATTTTTAGGTCCCACGTAATAGGGACTCCGTGCTGCTACTGAGAATTTCCTAATGGAAAAACCCAATAACACTTTACCCGACCCGGGAATCGAATCCGAGACCTCCCAATCCCACGCACACCTTTACGCCGCGAGACCAACGAGGCAGTCAGAGACGATGTATTTATCTTACAACATATTAAAGGTATAGTAAACTTATAATAGCAAATACCTCAGTTTTCTCGTTTTGACCGGGTTAAGCAAATATGTAATTGACGTGATAAGCTGATAAGAAGTAGAAAGAACACACACAAATCGTTGGCCATACTGAAAGGTCCTCCTTTCAGTATGGCCAACGATTTGTGTTGTAAACAAGCTACAGTTGCGTAGACCTAATGCTTGTATAAGGGCTGTAGAAGATTTTCAATCGTAATACAACATAGTTTAGTATCAAATGCACTACATAACCGCTCTGTACTGATAGCATTAGGAAGAAAATACCAGAATATAAAGGAAACTAAACATTATTCCAGATTTAGCAGAATTTCAAACACAATAGGCCTTACAATAACAATACTTGACTTAGTCCTAGATTGATTCCTTTCAAAGAGACGTTTTAGAGAACCAAAAGATGAAACTATTGTTCTAACGAGTTGTATAGAAAGTTGTTTCACAGAAAATATACAATTTATCTATACGACTAGACAAAATTGCGAACTATTTTAAATTATTGCTTTTTAATAAGGCTAAATAGTTTTTTAATGTACAAAATTACAGATAATTTTGCTACAATTTTGTCACATTACCAAGAAAATTATATGACAGGTTTCTCATCTATCTAAAATAAATAAGAAACTTTATTTTTTAATCTAACATTAGTATGTTAGATTAAACACTCTCACACATGTTCATAAGTTAGTACTTATGAACATGTGTGAGAGTGTTTATTATAGAATCCTAGTAAACGGCTTGACCCATTTTAGTGACTTTTCTTGTGCAGACCTGATTATAAAATACGTCTGTGAATACGACGTTGGCTATTTTTCAAAATATTGTTTTTTTATAATAATATATCATCAAAAATATTATAACTATAAATACGAGTATATTTATAGAGCAAAACGACGTTTGTTTGGTTAGCAAATTTTATATTATACAAGATGAGCCTGCGGTTACATCCGCGTTACCTAGGGCTACTGCTCCGCATCCGAGGCTCATAGCGTGATTCTATATAGCCTAAATCCTTTCTCGGTAAATGGGCTATCCAATGCAAAAATAATTATCTAAATAGGATGAGTAGTTCCTGAGATTGGCGCGTTCAAGCAAACAGGTAGCATAGATGTATAGCTACAATTTCCCGTGTTAATTCTTCTTTGGCAAAATTATTTGTCTGCAATTCTAATAGAATAGTAAAGTTAGTATAAACTTCACAAGAAGGAAACTGCCAACGGACATCGAATAAAATAAAATAAAATAAATTAGTTCCTGGCAACGCTTTTACCTTAAAATGTAGTACATACTGGCAAATATTTGAATTTTCGTTTTCTCTGCGAGTAGGTTGTCTATAAGTTAATATCACAGTATAAAGTCATACAGTAGTTTGACGCCTTTGATTTCGTAGAAAAAGCCGACAACGTCTAGACAAGGGTAAGGAGGCTAGGACTGCTACATGTAAAAAAATACCTACTTATTCAAACACCGTCTATTTATTTTAGAAACATAACAATTGCTACGCTACATGAATATTACAGTGTAAATCACTTATCTATACATATAATAAAAATACATCTACACACATAATTTTAATATTACAGACACTCCAGTCTGTTTGTAATATTAAAATAACCGCTTTTTACTAAATGCATGTATAGTCGGTACATATACCGAAATTACATTTTTTACCATTTTGTCTGTCTGTCTGTTTGTTTTCACTAATCTCTGAAACGGCTGGACCGATTTTGACGAGACGTTGACTGGCGGATAGCTGATGTACCAAGGAGTAACTTAGGCTACAAATTAACCGGGTACGCGAAGTAGTTCCCTCAGGACGTGGGTGAAACCATGGGAAAGAGCTAGTTTAATATATTTCAATAAATAACGATAAATAATTATTATAAAACAGTTTGCATTTTTCGTGCGGTGACAGATTTGCATACAAAGTGTCAGTCAGCACCTATTTCATCCCACAGGTGTCGTGGGAGGCGGTTAAGAACATAAAGCATTTTTCAGATATAGTTATCGTACAAACCATGTTAAAATAAAGCGATTGACATAGCGATTGACATGGTTTAATGGACGGGTAACCATGGGATCAGCTTGCAGAGCCTATGTTATAGATATGAAGTATTTTGCAGATTTTTTTCGTGCAAACTACGTTAAGGTAAAGCAATAGACATCATGGTCATTTTATGGATGGGTGACCGGGCTATGAGATTACGGAGATCATGTGTGGGGTTTATAAAAGAGGACCAAAAATATGGTTATTTTCGAGCTAGGATGCGCCGTTACCAAGATACATAATAATATGTGATAGGTACTTAACTAATACGAAGGTACTAGGTACCTACATGCATGAAATTAAAATCACACTTAAATCGAATATTATCTTACAACGCATATTTTCTTACGTCTGCCATGTTGTTTACGTAAAATGATTTAGTACTTTAATCTCTGATTTGACTAGACATGAGATATTGTAAAAAGTTAGTAGATTAGTAGGTACGTGCACATTATTTTTAAATTGATGAAATCTAAGATTTTTCGAATCCTTATTTATATATATCTTTAAACAGCATAAAGAATTTCAAGATCTCACAGCACAATTCGCATGCACCATCTTAATTTATATTCATAAGCAAATAAATAAGTAAGGAACAAAAAACAATCACGCGCCAGCCCCCAAAAATATGTACCTAGTTAGGAACTAAGGCGATATACGTAACTAGGTACCGCTCTTCCCGCGTCTCACCTCTTGCCCCCCGCACGATTGACCCGTCTAGACGCGTTCGTCGAACGACTGTATGGATTACTTGACTGTGTTAATATATTAATATTACCGATGTATACGAAAGTTTTCGCGATTATAATAATCTTAAACATTAAAAATTATAATCCGTTTTTAGAAAATTTACGGGTTTTCGATACCGTTCGTCAAATATTTTCATAATTAGTCAATTATGATATTACAGTAAGTATTTTTTTTATTTATAGTCTCACGCCTGTATCCCCGAAGGGGTAGGCAGAGGTGTAATATTACATCCACATTTCGCCATGAATTTTTAGGTCCCACGTAATAGGGGGCGAGTTTATTGCCGTACCGGGCACATAACCAGACTCCGTGCTACTACTGAGAATTCGGAAAAACCCAGTAACACTTATGCCCGAGCCGGGAATCGAACCCGGGACCTCCGATCAGCAGCCGCATACGCTATCCACTGGACCACGGAGACAGATTATTATTATGTACACAATGTTATTATAGTACAGTTTATAACTTCCCTACTATAGAAAATTCCCTACTTCAAAATGAGTTCAGAGAGTACGCAGATAGCATATGGTTTAATCTTCCGATGTAAACGCAACAAGCGGCCACCCATCGAAGCAGAGTCCTTTGAGAACCTTGCTTAACTTTGACGATTTATTTATTTAAGTACACAAGACAGAACCTATAACAAGCTGAAGCAAAGACATAAAAAAATTGAGTTGCGATTGCAAGGCAAGTCATGACTATGACCAAAATCAGTAAAACGGTGCAATCGTAGTCATATCGCTCATTGTAAGAAGGCCTTCCAGTACTTATTGGACAGAGCGCAAGGTCTCGAGAATTTTACCATAGTTACCTTGGAACTTCGTCACTCTTAAGCGAAACCGTTCAAAGTGTGATTTAAGCTATTCCCAGAATTAAACATTAGTGGCTTCTTGGCTAAATTATGAATTGTTCGAATGCCTTATTGATTAACTTGATTTAGCAGAGAGTTTTCGTGTTTTGGCTCATTAATATGGTTTTAACTATCCTTTTTGCACTTGATGTTGTTGAACTTTAAACGATTCTGTCGAGTCTTCTTTAACATATTTTGTGTATTATTTCGAATGAAAGTGATGACATACATAAAATTCTCAACTCATATAAAAATACATATAGCGTACTTCCTGAATAATATAACCATTCATAAAATACGCAGTAGGTAATTATATACCCAACATCTGTGAGTGGATTATGAACTACGATCTCCGTGCACTGCCTCGTGGGTCTCGCGGCCTGAAAGGGCGCGTGGGATTGGGAGGTCTCGGGTTCGATTCCCGGGTCGGGCAAAGTGATATTGGGTTTTCCGTTAGGAAATTCTCAGTAACAGCACGAAGTCTGGTAATGTGCCCGGTACGGCAATAGGCTCGCCCCCTATTACGTGGGACCTAAGAATTCATGGCGAAATGTGGGTGTAATATTACACCTCTGACTACCCATATAGGCGTGAGTCTATAAAAAATAATAATATACTAGCATTGATAACTAGATTTTATGAACTACAGATACTCGCAAAAGAACACCGTTTTCTTCCAAGGATGATACGTGAAGCTATTGAAGTTTAAAAAAACAACCTAATTTCAATAGGAAGGCGGTTGGAATGTTCATCCAGTTTGAGACCCTGTCATAAGGCTAATGAAACCCACGAAGGACAAAGTCACCAGAAGACCTAAGGACACTGTAAGCTCATTCAGCGTAAATTGCAACACCAATAGCTGAAAAATGTTCGGGTAATTTGTGATAACTTATACATTCAAGAGAAAGACAAATATCACCTCGATAAAATTTGTTAACTGTAGTTGAATTTCAATGTGTAACATTCTCGTAAACCCAAGAAGATAAAATTGTAAAATAAGTCAAAAATCAAGATTAAATTACGACATAATACATTGTTAACCAGTTATTTTCTTCAGTTTATTATAATGTATTATACGGAAACCAGACAAAAAAATACTTAACAAACCTTAACCATGCTAAATACACTGCAAAACAAAACACGATAAAACCAAGCCATTGAGAGAATGCGCCTCGAAATTTGAAACAAGGCACAAAGTTTTATTTACAAGCACAATGGAGATATAATGAGAAAGAAAAGGCATGACCCAGGTAAATATTCAACAGCTGGATTCCAACAAATATTTTATTCCAACTTAGATACAATGCAAAATAAACTCTGTCAGTAATCTTGCCAAATTAATTTCACAGTAAAATAAATATGATGGCACTAAAATATTCATCACGAAAGACGAGACCAAATTTTTCTGGACTTCTGTTTAATTTTAGTAAGACTGTAGATTCGTAATTTAGTGGAAATTTTGTAATGAACGAGACTTTAACTAGAATTTTTGGTAGCAACATTCAGGTTTGAATTTTAGTAGGACAAAATTAATTTAGAGTATGCCTCTGGGTGAAATTACGTTAAAACGTAATGGAAAAAGTATTGCGGTAAGCAAGATGTATGAGCACTGAATCACATCATCAGCCTTTAACAGTCCACTGCTGGACTAGACCTCTCCTTTGCAAGGAGGAATTGGCCTACAATACCACGCTGGCCAAACGGGTTGGTATAGGGTTTGTATCAAGTTTTCCTTCTCTTACAGTGCTTTTCTCTGCCTAATATGCTCCCTCTGTCGACTTTTACGACACCCATGGGATGATATGGGGTGGTGACTTTCCGTATTCTTAATCCGTCACCACGCGGATACTGAGCACTGAATGAGGGTTTCTAATTGCACGTTGAAGTTATTATTATTATAATTCTAGTTTTGGCGTATTTAGTAATATCTAATGTCTTATAAAATTTCACACATGATCATCTGAACCTTAAATATTATAAAACAACTGGGACTAGACATAAAAATATGGTCTAAAACGCTTATTTGAGTTTAACGCTTAAGTGGTTCTTAAAATCAGTACTGATGCTTAAAATAATACTGACAAGCTGAAGGAATGTTTTGTGAAATATTTACCTAACTATCTAGAAATGGGAGTAGAAAAAGAAGAAGAAGAAAGGCATTTATTTCGACAACATACATGAACTTAATACATATATTTTATACCTTATAATATGACATAAGTTACATTTTGTTTTGTAAACACATTGAAAAGTAACAGTATGCATTTTGTAAAAACGAGAATAGTCGTGTATTGGCTACTAGAGATAAACATTTCACTTAAGCTCCATATAAAAAAGGTATATTGGGCCCAGCCATTCATTATAAAAGAGCATCTTCACACAATTTTATCAACAAAACAGCCTACAATAATGCAGAAGTCAAGGGCCGTAATTCATTTCACCAGACAAAAGGCACTGCAAGCCCTCATTTACATTTGAATACGAAGGTTTATTGCATTAAAATAATAATCTCGGTCCTCTTCACATTAAGTCGTCGGATTTCGGTCCCTTTGTCGTTTCTGTGACCTATTTTGAGTCAAAATGGCAGCTCAACACGGTGCGCAATCTTTACGCACTTGTGAATTTACAGAACTTGTGTAAAAAGGGATTAAATATGTACTAATTGGGTCTTTCGTTCGTCTTTCAGAGTGCATTTTTGCAGTTTTGAAGGTGGCAGCCGAGGCTCACCGGCGCGTAGCCGAGAGGCACCTCGCTCAATTGATCGCCGCTCACCCTGCTTGGAGAATCGTAGCGTGCGCACGCCTCCTCTCTCTCGCGCACCTGAATGTGCTGTTCAGCGTCACCAGCACCATGACTGCTGCCCCAGGTATTCGCCTCCTTTGGCGGAGCGTCCTTGCCTTGACTCGTGCCCACCTCGTTTTGGACGGGTGCGTCATTATGACCCCCCACAGATGGCGCGCGGATCGAGTCATCTCACCTTTGAGGACTTCCAGCCGCACCCTCATTTTGATTTGCCTGGTCCTGGCCAACGGTCGCCGCCCAGGCAACAATAGGTCATTGACTCCTGCCCTATAACGCCAACCACCCCCATTGAGACCGTTATCCTGGCAACGGTTGCCGTTAGGGTCTGGAGACCCAAGGGGACCGCTGTTGTTTTCCGTGCTATATTGGACACAGGTTCACAAGGTTGCATTGTTTCCACTTATTTGGTAGGGCAGGTTAAATTAAATATGGGCTCTTTTCCAAATTGTATACGGGGCCATAGGTGACGTAGCCTCTAATGTTGAAGGGCAATTTAAGGTTCTGTTTGGCCCTGTTGAATCTTCACACCCGAGGATTAAAACCTCGGCTATTGTGCTGAAGAATATTTTGGGTATGCATCCACAGAAACAACTACGCGCTGCTGTGGTGAATTTGACATCGGGATTGGAACTGGCAGACCCCAAGCCGAGCAAACCGAGCACATCAGAGCCAATCAACAAATCGATTCGTTGATTGGCTCTGATGTGCTCGGTGGAATTTTGATTGGTGGGAAACGGGTCTTGGTGCCAAATGGTTTGACTGCCATCCCGACAATATTTGGATTTGCTTTGATGGGAACTGTACCAAGGGACCCCCCTCCACCCGAACTTGATAATTTGTTGGCTGTAGGCTCCGCTCTCTCTGATGCGGTTCAGAGGTTTTGGGAGGTAGAGGAGCCCCCTCAAGCTGCCCGTTTGAATCCAGAACATGAGGAGTGCGAGCTGTTCTTCCAGAACAACACTGGTCGACTCCGTTCTGGTCGGATTATTACGAGGCTACCTTTTCTGTCTGTTCGGCTTCCGCTTGGTGAGTCACGACCTTTAGCCGAAAAGAGGTTGTTAGCTATGGAGCGTCGCATGGGTCGTGATCTGGAGCTCAGACAGAAGTATATTGAGTTCATGAGAGAATATGAACAGTTCGGTCACATGTCCGTGTCAAATTTGGATTGGCGTTCGGTGGAGCATTACTTTCTTCCGCACATACTCCAGCAACGCGTTAAGGGGACCGATAAGACTGATCCACCCAAGATTGGTGACCTCGTTTTGATCAAGGAGGCTAACCTTCCGCCACTCAGATGGCGCAGAGGGCGCATTCTTCGTTTGGTAACTGGGGCTGATGGAGTTCCCCGATTTGCTGAGGTCTTGGTGGACGGTTCGATTCTGAGGAGAGCGGTTGCAACGTTGTCACGTCTACCGACTGATTAGCGGACCCAATAGGCCGGTCCGGGGCGGGTGGATGTTTGAAATAGAAATATTATTTGTGGTAGGTCAAGTCGATTATATCGATTTAGTAACGTTTAGTTTAGTCTATAGTAAATTCTGACTATGGTCACACTGAACTGTCATTCGTTTCCGTTTCTGAAAATTCGCTTGGACCACGTAAATTTTTTGCGCTCACGCAGACTTGTATTCTTGCGTTTTGATTTGAAATTAATAAATCACCTTTTGAAAAGCACATCCTGGTAGCTTCGCGAATAGTTTGTTCGTTTCCCGCGGTCAGCGAAAAAACCTAGCTTTCGGTTCGCTCTGGAAGATTCCGTTTTGTGAGCGCGTTTATTGATCTTGTATTTGTGTAAACTAAAACCTGTGTGAAGCCGCTTCTTTGATTTATAACCGGCACCTGGTTAATTGCGATAAAAATAGTATCCTATTGAACATTGTAAAAATTGTGTGAATCCGCCAACGTGCACGTGGTTGGTGGCCGACGACTTCGCTGATGAAGGACGCCGAACTGGACCCTATGGTATTTATAACAATTTTCTTGTTATTTTGGCCAAAGTTATGAGTTAATCTTATAGGTCCACTCAAGAACATCATCAGGAGCATCAGTAAAGATGTGGTAAGTAAATCAATATTGTAACTTGCATGTACTTTGAACTCATCACTGTGCAATGTAGTGCATAGGTGTTTAGATCTTTGCCTTATCGTGGTCAGGTAGATATATTACAACTTCCACTGCGCACTCTGAACAATTTCCTACCTGCCTACGGTAACTCTAAACAGTATCTGTAGAAATAAATATCTATAAAAAATCTATTAAAATCTATACTGAATTAATTTTTACCATCATTGCTGCTCTGCGTCCATATCTCAAACAGATACTTAAAAACTAATAGCAATATTTGACTTACAATTTTAATTCGAAGCACTATAAAAGTTCGTGTATCGCGTGTAATCATTGAGATTATTAAAACACATTTCTATGTTCCAATTTGCTCATTTTCAATTTGTTTGAACAATGCGAATAAAATTTTAATACCCATTGCACATACGAAAGTTGTAAAAGCAGATATTAGCACGAAGGTACAAAAGTGTAATAATCATAAAGAAAATTACGTTTTCTCTTAGATTTATTGTTATCTCTTCTTATTGAAACGCACATTGGCTTATTTACACTGTTTTGATTTGAGTTTGAAACTTATTAAAATTTTGTAAAGCATGAGTTTTCTTTTATTCACAGGGATTATTAGTTAGTTGTTTGTGTTGCAAGGTTAATAATTAACAAACTAAGCTAATTTATCATAAAAGAAGTTGTTTAAAGTCAAGTGTAGGTAAGTGACAGATAACTTTGTTTTTTTTTAAACAGTAATTCTAAAGATTCATGCTTAAACTAGGTACAGAATATTGAATTAGCCAGTAGTTTAGTCCTTAAACTCAAAGTGCTACTTATGTAATTTGAGATAAAATTCTGCACATTATCCGTTTATTATTTCCTATATAATAAACGGATAATGTGCAGAAATATCCTCTCTGAATTATCCTAATAATTCAGATGAAATCATAAGAGAAAACATGCCTTAGTTTAATATGAGAATCAAAAACATGAATTTCAAAAATCCGTTCTCTCACGTAACAGAAAAATCATTTGCCTACTGCCAATACAATAAACTAGTAAAAAAATTCTGGTGTAAATGTCAATCACCGTGAAAATATCCAGGAAAAATGCTTTGTGTCGAACGAAAAATCGGCTTTTTTGTGAGCGGAAAGCCAATTCATCAAAGCTGAAAAGCTTCAAAGGTTTTCAATGCGATCGACGTATGCGGTGGTTGAATATGACGGGCTCTCGTTCAAATATATTGTGCTCATATACCTAATTGGTGAATTGTAAATTATATGCACATACATTTATAAAAAATCTATTGGCATATCAAATTTGTAATCTGATTTATAAATGTAGTAATTGAATATCAGATACTAAAGCAGAGTAAACTGCGAAACTAAAAACTTCTCATTAAGTGTCATGGCTACTTGTATCATTAACAGATTATTTTATTTTCATTACTTGCTAGGCAGGAGGTATTTTATGCCTTCCAAACCTATCTATCCACTTACTACAAAACAGTCAAGCCCACCACCAAATTTGTGTCCTTCAAGATAAAACCTCCACATACCCTACCACTCAAACAACTTTCCTCCAAATACCTGAAATCCTACAGACAGATCAATAAAACAGCTTCATCTGACACTACATAAAGTACGGACACACAGAAAACTTATTAAGCAACCGCAGTGGTTTGTATATTTGCATCTGGTGTAATAAAATTTACATACAGAATGCAACGACCAAGCGGATTTCCACGTCACATCTACTACAATGCTATATTTTGCTTGAAACTTCGTATAGTTTGATTTGTTATTTCAAAAAGTTGGTGCAACGTTCTGTCAGATACTTATCGTTTCTAGTTTGTCGATGGTAGTTATGTAGAATACTAATTAGTAGAATGCACCGTTAGATTAAAGCGACATGCTGTTATGTTTCTTCGCAATTTAGTCATCATTGTCAGCCTAGTATTTGCTGCCCTCTACTGGCACGAGTCTCTTCTCCCTATGAAAAGTATCAGGATCAAGCATTACTAATAAAATATAACATTAATTGTAGAGTTAAACTTGTATTTTACATTTTAAAGCTACGCATCTGGTCGTGCCTACATCTGGCTGTTCAACAACAGTCCTAGCAGTGTAGGTACAGGGTATTTTTTAAACTTCGGAACCACCCACCATATAGGTGTTTAATAAAACAAGATCTTGGTTAACTTGTTCCTATAGGAATTCTAGTAGCTACTTCGATTGAACCTAGGCGCCTTCTCACTTGTTACAGCGGTATAAGTATAGTTTTATACATTTTCTACTGCCCATAATACTAACAAACAACGCATTCAACTCTTACATTACCATGCAACATCTCTAAATATAGACAGAAAATATTCAACTAATACCGATACCCTTCAGATTGCCACAAGAGCAATATTACAAGCAAACAACCCTAGTAAAAATACTTGCCGACAGGCGTACATATTACCCTCACAAATATTATTGACCTCAGAGAACTCTAGTATATATTTGGTATTATTGATGGGACCCTTGCCTTGTTAACGGCGGGAAGACTTATGTATTGCATTACCGCTGACGCCGCCGTTGGTCTAATGTATTAAGTAGAGCTATACAGCCTGTTGAGATTTACGTTACTGATGGGCAATTGTGTGGTTGCGAAAGGGTTTTGTAGATAGATTGGTCTGCTTTATTGCTAAATAGTTTTTATGAAGTGTAAGTTTGTAATAAATAAATATAGATGATCGTATACGTCACGTTGTAGTGTTTTGAAATAATATTAATCAAATAAAAGTAATGTATTACGCGCCAAAAAACAATATGTGCCTGAGATGTACTGTACACGCCGTACGCCATTGAACAAACATGGATACTTTTTGTCTTTTTGAGGTAAAATAAAATTGTCGAGAGGTAGTGCAATGTCATATTTTAAGTCACGTATCAAATCAGAAGTACGTGATTGAATACTTCTATTCAGGCAACTTCACTGCCTCGAGGATTGAAACATTTGAATAAGCACAATTATTTTCCTTCCTGTTTTTTTTTGGGTTTCAATGACTCGACTTTGAAGCTAGGTGGAAAAAGTGTGCGTGGCTCTTCGAGTGATGTCTCGAACCTGCTCAGTAAAACCACCGTGGTGTTCTCAGCTTTTCCTAAGTATGCTCGTCGAGCCACATTTCGACTTTAATTTATTTAGTTCATTTTTTTATTCCAAGTCACCTTTTGCTGGCTGACCAAAACATTTATGAAATTAGTATAAATATGTTTAAAAAACCTCATACCGTTTTCAGGCAAAACAAATTTGAAATAAAATTTGTAAAACATTTAAAGTAAGTATTCATTAACCACCATAATTATAAATTATAATTATATTTATAATCATACCACCTTCACCATATCAATCATAATTTATCTGTACCAATGTAACCATAGAACATCCCTAAAAGGTAACTTTTTAACAGGCTTAAACCTAAACTGTTGCTCAAGCTAGCTGAACACTATTTGAAAATCGAGCATTATCCTATCAGAAGTAAGCTTGGGTGATACATCATTCGTCTAATGGTGCTGCTACACCCGAACATTCACTTGTAATAGAACAGCGAGTATTCGCCGTCTTCTGTTTTGTCGAACCGAACATTTTCACGATAATTCTAGCGAACACTCTAAATTCAAATAGTCCGTAGAATATAGAGAAAAAAATAGAAATCGCACTACAACAGCAGTTTTACCCAATATGTTTACTTCAGTTTCACTTATGAATTATTTCTAGAGTAAGAGTAAGATACATAAACAAATGACGTTTCTAAATAATAAAATGCAGATTTTAATTTGAACAGGTTTAATAAATCACACAAGTGTCTGGTCCTACGTTCAAATTTATTTATCTATATCGATATCATAACATTCTATTGAAATTAATTCTGAGTAAACCAAATCTAGGATCTATTGTAAACATTATCGATATTTATTCTGAGTAAGCCCATCACTAGTCAAGTTAAAATTAGTGACAAACTACGACGACTCTTCCCTAGATTAAAATCATAAGTCAAAGTAAAGTAAATAAATATATTTACTTTACTTTGACTTATGAACGCAAACGCTACAATGGCGGTTAAACCCAATAGGGTTTAACCGCCATTTTAGCGCGAATTCTATGTATTATCTATATTTCAAGGCTCGCCCGAATGTTCGTGAGATTGCTCGCTAAAACACACTCATTTGTTTTGTAACATTCGCGAGATTAAGTATATCAGTGGCATAATATAATTTTAATTCTTATTCTTTGGACCTTTATCAGCACCCTGTAGGCGAATTATAATAAATGGCCTATACCCAGTGATGTGTGTTGAGATTATGGGCCATCAATCTACGGGATGTTCCATTCGGCTATAAAACTATTAGGAGCTTTAGTAATAAGTATGACTTTAGTTTGTAGTTTGTGTTTAGGTGTGAATATATAGTTACAGTCTAGCTAAGTAATCATACTAGTTGTGCCCGCGGTTACACCTGCTTGATTATCATATCAGATTTTAATATATTTAATAAATGTGATCGGTACTGTAAATGTATGGGGTGAACAGCAGCCTCATACGAGCTCTGAAATCCCTTTATGAAGATTCCAGAGCTTGTGTGAGGATAAACGGCTCGTACACTGAATGATTTACCATCGAGAAGACAGGTGTTAGACAGGGATGTGCAGCGTCGCCGTGGCTGTTCAACCTCTTCATGGACAGTTGTTTGCAAGATTTGAAACATAATGACTGTGGATTAAGGATGAATGGATTACTCGACAAATGCCTCCTTTATGCTGATGATCAGGTAATACTTGCGTCTTCAGCGGAGGAGTTGCAGGAGATGGTAACAATCATGCATGGTGCTTTAGGGAGGAAAGGAATGAAAGTGAATGTGAGCAAGACAAAAGTTATGGTTTTTGAAAAGGTAGAATGTGTTACGCCTTTAATGTTATGATCGATGGACAACGAGGGGAACAAGTGAATGATTTTGTGTATTTAGGTACGCTGTTTACTAGGAATGGTAAGAATGAAGAAGATATTGAAAGAAGAGTTAATGCAGGTAATAGGGTGAATGGAGCTTTGAAGGCTTTTTTGAACAGTCATAATGTATCCAAAAAGGCACGTTTGGCTGTGCATAGAGGGTTGTTGGTACCTACACTTATGTATTGTAGTGAAAGTTGGGTATGGTGTATAGGTATAAGTGAAATGAGAGCACTGAGAAGTATGTGTGGTGTGTCTTTGACTGACAGAGTAAAGAATTGTGTGATAAGAGAGTGTTGTGGGTTGAAGAAGATGTAGTGACAAGCATCGAGAAAGGTCTGCTAAGATGGTTTGGGCACGTGGAGAGGATGGATGACAAAAGACTGACCAAGCAGATATATAAGGCAAGTGTGGATGGGACAGGACGAAGGGGGAGACCTAGAGGGACGTTTTCTGGTCAGATTGGAGTCATCCTAAAAACAGGGCAGGTTAGAATAGAAGTACCCTGAACCAAAGAGAATGCATGAGAAATCTGATGGGAGTAAATGAAGCAAGAGAGATAAGTCAGGATCGTTGCAAATGGCGTTCCGTAGTCTCTGCCTTCCCCTCCGGGAAACAGGCGTTAATCTATGTATGTATGTATGTATGAAATATTTAAAAAATATTCTGTGCCTTTTAAACAGATTCTCTTAATAAATATCGTAAGGTAGTCTTTATAATATCAACCATCTATAAGCTCAATGATAATTACATCAGAATGCTTTATTGTTGAAGCGATTATCCAGAGCAAACAGACAGACAAACTTTAATACAAGCGAACTAAAATACTAAATATTTTTTTAGTTATAAGTACTTTCGTAAGCATTCAATTAAATGCTGTTAATTTTTATATGACTTAATTTCGGGAAATCCCGTCTTAGTGCACCCCTACGGTGCCCAAGGAACATACATGCTAAATTTCATCTTCTTACGACCAGTAGTTTCGGCGGTAGCGTGTCTGTCAGTCAGTCAGTAACGCAAGGATTTTATATATTAAGATAATATAGACACTTCAATTATTTTATCTGTATAAATGTGATACATTATTTTTTCATATTCCTTGCTAGATCCTGCCAGTGTATCTCTTGATGTATTCAATGTATGATAATTTATCAAATATTGTTTGAAATAGAATTAGTTTTTATTATAAGTCAAATCGATTAGATCGATTGAGTAACATTTTGTTTAGTCTATTAAAAATTTCTGACAATGGTCACACTAAACTGTCACTTCCTTCCGCTTGAAAAATTAAGACGCCGTTTTGCTCTCTCGCGTAGAATATTGTAATAAAATTGGAAGTATTGGAACCCGTTTGAGTGCCGCTTCTTTAATCAGCTGGCATCGGTTTACTTGTGACCAAGGATAAGTTGTATCTTAATGAACATTTGTGAAATATTGAACTTTGTAAAACACGTGTGTGAATTCCTGATTGGTGCCCGAGGAGAAGGACTTCGCCGAATTATACACTGGTATCTATTCGATTCTCTTGTTATTTTGGCCAAAATTATAAGTTAATCTATAGGTCCACTTCAAGAACATCACCAGGAGCTATAAGGTAAAATTTTCATATAACTACATTATAATTTGTCATCGCTGAGAATCTCAGCAATATATGTCAGACATTTGATTGCTTTAGGACAACTGGATGAATATAAATTAGCTTCCACTGTGCCTACAACCAATTCCCAGTAAGCCTACGGTAATTCTAGACATAATTTTGGTGCAGAGCTGTAGTTGAAATTTAGCCGCTGTTGCATTACTGAGTATAAACTCAGATTGGTATGAGCTTGTATCTTATCACCTTGTAGACAGTATTGTAGTGTTTGTCAGGTCAGTTATTGTCTAAAATACATAATATTTAATTGTATAAGTTGACCTAGATAATTTGAAACACCTTGTCACATAACCTCAATCAGTAATTGTTGATTTGTATTGTTGAAAAATCTAACTTAAATTTGTTGTTGCATTAATAAGTCAGTTTGTTTGGATACATAACAGCTGTATGTATCAATAAATTAGTAGTAAATTTAGTTTATTGCATATATTCATAAACATTGTAATAATCAAATTTGACCTTGCATACTTGGGCGGGTCACATTAATAAACTTTGTTTTGGTATAATATAGATAATATTGCTAGGTAACACATATTCTGTGCTTACTTCCTATTGTATATCTCAAATAACACAGCCAGTCTGTCTGTTGCCAGTAATTAGTTAATTTATTTGAATATTTAACTTTAATTAACTTATTCGAAGGCTCAACTTTTGATAACTTTGACTTTGTTTTGTGTCAATATATATTGAAACTATTAATTTTGTTGGACAGTAGATACCTGTCACTTGCCTGCACTTGCAGTAAACAGGCTAATATTTTGTTGGTTTCAAAGAATTAAGAAAAATTAAGTTTTGATTGTTAATTTTATTTAACGCTTGTCCGGGCTCTTTTGAATTTTGATTATGTCAGCTATCAAGGACTTGCGTGCGGCTGCTGGTGCTATTGCATCAGATTTGCGCTGGTTTGCCTCGGCCAGTGCTTTAGTGAACCGGCCTGATCGCCAGCAGGCCTTACTTCAAAGGTACGAGCGGATCGATGATCGCCTGGAAAGTGTGGAACAGCAGTTCCGCACTTTCAGCGCTTGCTGTCTCGAAGTGTCAGTCACTGATTTCACTGCTGACCAGCGAAATAAGGTCAGCGAAGACTATGCCCAGGTCTTAGACCTGTATGATGCTGTCTCCAATACTGCGAGACAACTAGTTGCCGATAGGGAAGGGCAACCCGGCCTGAAGCAGGAGCTTCCTAGGTCAGCACCGGGGCTGGTGAGTAGGCTCCCTACTTTGGACCTCCCCCATTTTGATGGCTGCCTAGGAAGCTACCTGGGCTTCATTAATTTGTTCGACAGCCTGGTCAATGACAGGGCTGACCTTCGGCCAGCGCAAAAGTTGGCATATTTAATGTCGGTTCTGGATGGGGAGGCTAAGGGCCTCATCCAGCATCTGCCCGTGTCTGACGAGGCGTACCAGACGGCTCGGGACCTAATCACCCGTAGGTACCATAATAAGCGTGGCCTCGCCGACACGCACATCGAGCAGATTTTGGGTTTGCCGACGCTCACCCGGGTCTCTGGGTTGCGCACCCAACTTTTGAACCCGCTCTTGGTGGCCATCAACGCACTTAAGTGCCTTGACCTGCCCGTAGACCAATGGTCCTATTTATTGGTGCACATTGTGTTAAAGAAGCTGCCTGCCGACCTGAGGTCGCGTTTTGAACAGCGCTTTGGTGGGGATAGCGCGACCCATCTGCCCCCCTTTTCTGACCTGGAGAAGTTCCTGGAGGATGAGTGCCGGGTCTTGGACAACTCCGGTGGTGACACGCCGGCTAAGTCGCAGCCGCCCAAGGTCAAGGAGCAGGCTCGCGTTCACACCCGAGCCAATGTTGACCGACGCCCTCCTCGCTTTGCGGTCACGCAGAGCCCAGCGGAGTGTTCCTACTGCAAGGTCACGGGGCACAGAACGGCCAGTTGTAGGGCATTCTTGGACCTTCATGTCGCCTCTCGTAGGCGCATCGCGAATGCCCGCCGCCTTTGCTTCTCTTGCTTGGGGTCCCACTACCAACGAGACTGCCCAAACTCTCGCCCCTGTCCTCACTGTGGAGGACAGCATTTGGACATTCTCTGTATGAATGCCAGAGAGGTTGGCCGCTTGACCAACCAGCCGACGCCGCGCACGGGCGGGTGTTTTGAAGGTGGCAGCCGAGGCTCACCGGCGCGTAGCCGAGAGTCGCCTCGCTTAATTGATCGCCGCTCACCCCGCTTGGAGAACCGTAGCGTGCGCACGCCTCCTCTCTCTCGCGCACCTGAATGTGCTGTTCAGCGTCACCAGCACCATGACTGCTGCCCCAGGTATTCCCCTCCTTTGGCGGAGCGTCCCCGCCTTGACTCGCGCCCACCTCGTTTTGGGCGGGTGCGTCATTATAACCCCCCACAGATGGAGTCATCGCGCCTTTGAGGACTTCAAACCGCACCCTCGTTTTGACTTGCCTGGTCCTGGCCAACGGTCGCCGCCCAGGCAACAATAGGTCATTGACCCCCGCCCTATAACGCCAACCTCCCCCATTGAGATCGCTATCCTACCAACGGTTGCCGTTCGGGTCTGGGGACCCACGGGGACCTCTGTTGTTGTCCGTGCTATATTGGACACAGGTTCACAAGGTTGCATTGTTTCCACTTATTTGATAGGGCAGGTTAAATTAAATATGGGCTCTTTTCCAAATTGTATACGGGGCATAGGTGACGTAGCCTCTAATGTTGAAGGGCAAGTTAAGGTTTTGTTTGGCCCTGTTGAATCTTCATGCCCGAGGATTAAAACCTCGGCTATTGTGTTGAAGAATATTTTGGGCATGCATCCACAGAAACAGCTACCTGCTGCTGTGGTGAATTTGACATCGGGATTGGAACTGGCAGACCCCAAATTTGACACACCGGGACAAATCGACTTGTTGATTGGCTCTGATGTCCTCGGTGGAATTTTGATTGGTGGGAAACGGGTCTTGGTGCCAAATGGTTTGACTGCCATCCCGACCATATTTGGATATGCTTTGATGGGCCCTGTACCTAGGGACCCCCCTCCACTCGAACTTGATAATTTGTTGGCTGTAGGCTCTGCTCTCTCTGATGCGGTTCAGAGGTTTTGGGAAGTAGAGGAGCCCCCTCAAGCTGCCCGTTTGAATCCAGAACATGAGGAGTGCGAGCTGTTCTTCCAGAACAACACTGGTCGACTCCGTTCTGGTCGGATCATTACGAGGCTACCGTTTCTGTCTGTTCGGCCTCCGCTTGGTGAGTCACGACCTTTAGCCGAAAAGAGATTGTTGGCTATGGAGCGCCGCATGGGTCGTGATCCGGAGCTCAGACAGAAGTACATTGAGTTCATGAGGGAATATGAACAATTGGGACACATGTCCGTGTCAAATTTGGATTGGCGTTCGGTGGAGCATTACTTTCTCCCGCATCATGCGGTATTGAAGCCATCGACTGGCAAGCTGCGCACAGTGTTTGATGGTTCTGCGCAGACTTCAACGGGCGTATCCTTGAACCAGTGCTTGCATTCTGTTCCCAAGTTGGTCAAGGACCTTTGTGACGTCATCACCAGCTTCCGGCGACATCAGGTTGTCTTTGTGGCCGATATAAAAATTATGTTCAGGCAGACGATTATCCACCCTCATGACCGTCGCTTCCAGCTGATCCTTTGGAGAGAGTCTCCTCGTGACCCCATGGTCGTCTACGAGCTCAATACTAATACGTACGGGTTAAGGTCAAGCCCCTACTTGGCAATACGTTCTCTTTGGGAGCTCGCAGACCGCGAAGGCTTACGTTTCCCACGAGCCTCCACCATCTTGAAGGACGATATTTACGTCGATGACATTTGCTCGGGCGCCTTCACAGCGGACGAGGCGATCCTCCTGCGGGACGAATTGATAGGTATTTTGGCCTCCGCTGGTTATGAGTTGCGCAAATAGATTTCCAACTCACCAGCGCTTTTGAAAGGCTTGCCAGAGGATCATCAGCAAGATCCACATTTGTTTGAGATTGTTGACAACCCCGCCATAATGGCTGTTCTCGGCGTTCAGTACAGACCAGTCCAAGACATCTTTACATATAACGTAGACTTGAAATTGCCGTGTTCTTGGACTAAACGTCTCGTATTGTCTACTGTCGCCAGAACCTTTGATCCGAACGGTTGGATCTGTCCAATTATTTTTTGGGCAAAATGCTTCTTGCAGAAGCTTTGGACAGCAGGATTGACCTGGGACGAACCTCAGCACGGCACTCTTGTTGAGGAATGGACCTCTTTTGTATCCGCACTTCCTGCCGTCAACGAGATCTCCTTGCCTCGTCCCATCCTTCTTCCCGGGAAGTACAAGGCCACCCTTCACGGGTTTTGTGATGCCTCGGAGCGTGGGCACGCCGCCGTGGTGTACTTGCGCACAGTTAGTGCCTCAGGTCAGGTGAGGGTTTCCCTGATCAATGGCGAAGAGAAAGGTTAGACCCCTTCGTACATCTTTGACCATCCCAAAATTGGAGCTCTCGGGAGCAGCCCTACTTGTACGTTTATTGAACCACGTGTCCAGTACCTTGGGTAAAAGCATTTGCATTAATGGGACCTACGCCTGGACAGACAGCCAAATTGTTCTTTGTTGGTTGAAGGCTTCTGTCCACACCTTGGAGGTATTTGTCGCTAATCGCGTTTCCCAAATCCAGAAATCCGAAGTCAAACTTGTTTGGAGACACGTGCCAGGTGAGCTCAACCCCGCTGATTGTGCCTCGCGCGGATGCTTGACGCCTAGTTTGATAGGTCATTCGCTGTAATGGGATCCGGAATGATTGAGTCGACCAGAAATTGATTGGCCTCGAACGCCAGTTTTGAATACTTCTAATTTGCCGGGTCTACGAACACTCGCTCTTGAGAAGGTGGAATGCGCCTTCGACCCCGATTTTTTGTCTGACACCGTTTCTCTCACCACAGGAACGACAGGAGTCCCTCACCTTTTGGGTTCGTTCTGTGCAATTGGCGCATTTTGAAAAGGAGATTGCTTTCCTTAAATCAGGGAGATCAAAGTTGTCGGGAGCTGTCTCTAAATTGAACCCCTTTTTGGACAAAACGGGTCTCTTGCGCGTTGGAGGGCGTCTCAAGAACGCCAACCTCCCTTACGGAGCACGTCACCCCCTTTTGTTACCTAAGGACGGTCATTTGGTACGCTTGTTGGTAACTGACCGTCACCTTAAAAATTCGCATGCTGGTTGTAATGCTTTGTTGGCCATTTTGCAACGCGAATTTTGGATCTTGTCTGCCCGAAGAATTATTCGGAGTGTAGTCTTTCTATTCATCCCTTGCTATAAGCTCAAGGCTTCTACCATGCAGCCGTTGATGGGAGACTTACCGGCAGATCGCGTAACTGAGAGCAGGACATTTGACGGTGTTGGCACGGACTTCGCTGGTCCCTTTTTGGTAAAAACGTCGACACTTCGAAACAGCAAGACTGTCAAGGCCTACTTGTGTGTTTTTGTTTGTCTTTCCACAAAGGCCGTACATTTGGAACTGGTCTCTTCGCTTACGACCGAGGCGTTTATAGCCACATTTGACAGATTTGTATCCCGCAGAGGGCTGCCTTCCTTGATCCGTTCTGATTGCGGCACTAACTAAACATATCGCAATTTGGGGTTAGTACTACGCCAAGCTAACCAGTTTACAAACACTAGGGCACTGAGAGCATTGTATGAGGCACTGGTTAAGAGCCATTTAGAACATAATTCTGCAATATGGTCACCGCACGAAGCAAAATATTCATTAATGTTAGAACGCATCCAGAATAAATTTAATAGATTTTTATATTCTAAGAAGTATGGGGTGTATCCAGGATATCCACTTTTGTACCCGACACTATTTGTGTTAGGCATGGTAGGATACTACAAACTGGAGGTAAGAAGAGAGGTAGCTCTTACTACCTATCTATTTAAAATAATACGTGGCAAAGTGCACAACCCAGGCGTATTGCGTACAATCGGGCTGTGTGTTCCGGATGGGTACGCGGAGCGGCGGCGACGACCGCCACTGTTGTCGGTGGTGCGAGCGCGCACCAACCTGCTGCAGCGCGCACCACTTACGAGGGCAATGCGGACGCTCAGTGCACTGTCCGATGTAGTAGATTTGTTTTCGTGCTCACTGAGTGAACTCACACGGGCCGCTTTTTGTTACCTTTCTAATATAAGTTTTTAGTTATAGGTATAGTTACTGTATATTGTTTTACTTTTTTGTTGCTACACTATTGCAATGGGTTATCCTGTAATGATAGTGGTATGTAAGGATGTGATAAATAAATAAAACTTCAAGGTCACTTATAATTATTTGAATGACGTTGTTAATTTCCTTGAAACCAACAAGGCTGATATAGGTGATAGGCTTGCCCCACGTGGGATAAATTGTTTGTTTTCCCCACCAAATTGTCCACACTGGGGTGGTATTTTTGAGGCCGCTGTAAAATCGGCCAAAACACACTTGCGCAGGACAATCGGTGAGTCTGTCCTTACATTTGAGGAACTCGCAACTGTGTTTTGTAAGATTGAGGCCGTTTTGAACTCTAGGCCATTGTGCCCGATCTCCTCAGATCCGAATGATTTGGAGGCCCTTACGCCGGGCCATTTTTTGATTGGTCGCCCACTTGTCGCCTTGCCTGAGTACCCCTATATTGATACGAGACCTGGTCGTCTCTCGCGTTTTGAATTGGTACGCCATATTACTCAGAGCTTTTGGAAACGCTGGAATTTGGAATATTTGCACATACTCCAGCAACGCGTTAAGTGGACCGACAAGACCGATCCACCCAATATTGGTGACCTCGTTTTGATCAAGGAGGCTAACCTTCCGCCACTCAGATGGCGCAGAGGGCGCATTCTTCGTTTGGTAACTGGGGCTGATGGAGTTCCCCGATTTGCTGAGGTCTTGGTGGACGGTTCGATTCTGAGGAGAGCGGTTGCAACATTGTCACGTCTACCAACCGATTAGCGGACCGGTAGGCCGGTCCGGGGCGGGTGGATGTTTGAAATATAATTAGTTTTTATTATAAGTCAAATCGATTATATCGATTAAGTAACATTTTGTTTAGTCTATTAAAAAATTCTGACAATGGTCACACTGAACTGTCACTTCCTTCCGCTTGAAAAATTAAGACGCCGTTTTGCTCTCTCGCGTAGAATATTGTTATAAAATTGGAAGTATTGGAACCCGTTTGAGTGCCGCTTCTTTAATCAGCTGGCATCGGTTTACTTGTGACCAAGGATAAGTTGTATCTTAATGAACATTTGTGAAATATTGAACTTTGTAAAACACGTGTGTGAATTCCTGATTGGTGCCCAAGGAGAAGGACTTCGCCGAATTATACACTGGTATCTATTCGATTCTCTTGTTATTTTTGCCAAAATTATAAGTTAATATATAGGTCCACTTCAAGAACATCACCAGGAGCTATAAGGTAAAATTTTCATATAACTACATTATAATTTGTCATCGCTGAGAATCTCAGCAATATATGTCAGACATTTGATTGCTTAAGGACAACTGGATGAATATAAATTAGCTTCCACTGTGCCTACAACCAATTCCCAGTAAGCCTACGGTAATTCTAGACAAATATGTATGAGTCATGCAAGTACTTTTTTGACTCATAATTTTTGAACAATACAATACAGCTTTGAATTTTACTGTCGAATCATGCCTATAATGATGTTGCATTGTGTTATTATCTGTATATATAAAATCCTTGCGTTACTGACTGACTGACAGACAAGCTACAGCCGAAACTACTCGGCGAAAGAAGCTGAAATTTAGCATGTATGTTCCTTGGGGACCGTAGGGGTGCACTAAGAAGGGACTGCCCTTAATACTCATGGGATCGAGCAGAACTGGTTTAATTACTAAAAATGTGCCGGCGTAGCTGCGGACATTCTCTAGTTTTTATT
The DNA here is from genome assembly GCA_944739405.2 of Euclidia mi. Lineage (NCBI taxonomy): Eukaryota > Metazoa > Arthropoda > Insecta > Lepidoptera > Erebidae > Euclidia > Euclidia mi. The sequence continues at coordinate 37,688 of CALYKY020000006.1, read as the reverse complement.
CAAACAGGCAGCCGCAAGTCAATATGGAGATAAGAACAAATTATGTCGAACAGTGCTAATCTAAAAAATAATAGCAGAACGAGAAGCTTATTAAAACTAAAGCCAGATATTTTCAATGTAAAACTCCGACCAATACCAAAAACGTAAAACTACCAACCCCATTTAGAAATTCTCCAATTTAAATATAAATCCCCCACAACAGCCGGTACAATGGTGCACTAAAGTGACAAGCTGCGGCCGGTACAGTCGAGCACGAAATCGCTTTTGTACTCGACGCGTAAACACACCGATGACATATTGGAACTCTTGTGTTCTGTCAAAAGGTACTTACGTTTTTTATAAAAGTGTTACCATGTGATACTGATGAGTTTATTTTATTTATCTGTGCTTTGGCAGGTAATCTTTATGGATTTATTTGCGTTCATCTTTTTTTAACATATCTTACTCATGTTTATTGATGCCAATTCTATATATTTAAATACTTTATCATGCCTATTTTATCATAGCGCTAGCTTCATATTATATAAAAAATTCCCTCGTGTCTGTCTGTCTGTTCAGGACAAACTCATAAACTCCTGATTGGTTTAGTAGGTGATATTCGCCAGTGAATGGAGTGATTAATGAAGATTTAAGTGTGTACTTGATCACCAGACGACGCCAGTGTACTAATAATAATAATAATTTCAAGCTGTAATCTGTAAACTATAATTATGACGTCGAAAGTAAGCAAATTTTGGCTCTATTGAACAGCTGTTTGAACCCAAAAGCTCTCAAATACGTAAGCACACAACTTGGATTTTTAATACGTGTTTGTGTTTTACAGTAAATGATTGACCATGTTTTATATTAACTTCATGTCAGCTCACTATCACTGCAAATTCTGACCTTTGGCGAGTTCTAATTAAAGTAATAATATTACTAGTACCTTAGTAGTCAGGAGGCAACATTGGAGTCAATTTTGTGTTATAGGGAACGTTTTAAACATACAATCAACGGACAAAAAGTAGTACAAAACAACAGTCATCGAAACAACAGTCTGGGCAAGCGTTCGAGCAAAATTTTGTCTCCCCGATGCGGGGATCGAACCCACAACACTCAGCGCAGTATTAATCGGTAATGTAAACCACTTAAACCATTTCATTATCCGTGCATATAAGAATGAAAAGAGAAGATAAAGAAAATTTACCACGTGCATTTATTTATTAATAACTTAATACTGCCCGTGACTCCGGCGTCTGTTGTCTGTTTTAGTGACAAAGCAAAAGAAACGACAAAGGTATTATTGCATCGCAAACTTTCGCATATATAATAGTGTTCGTAGTAGGCTAACTAAACAGCAGCAGCGATAGTCCAGTGGAGAGACCGACAGACTGCTACGCAGAGGGTACGCTACGAATCTACGGCGCGCACCGATGACTTTTCGGAGTTATGTGCGTATTAAATTGTTAATTATCGCTTGCTAAACGGTGAAGGAAAACATCGTGAGGAAACCTGCATGACTCAGAGTTCTCTCTAATGTTCTCGAAAGATATGTGAAGTCTGCGAACCCGCACTAGGCACTAGGCCAGCGTGGTGAACTATGGCCCTACCCTTCTCATAGTAAGAAGAGGCCCGTGCCCAGCAGTAGGACATTTTATATATAGGGCTGATATTGAATTAAACAGCGTAAACATATATTTTCTAAGAACCAGCACTCAAATCAAACGTCAAAATAAAGATGACAAACATCCAAAAGGTATTTACAATGCCAACTAATTACAAACACCTAAGTAGTCTAAACGGAAACACCAAAAAGCGAACTATTACGTCCGTTTACAGAACTGGATTGAGCCGGTTTTGTCCTGTTTGCTGAACTAGTAATTACTAGTTAGATGTACCTTCAGGCTTTAAAGTGGTAGGCACGCGCGAAACATTGTCTTTCTGAGGTAATGAGGAAAGCAAATTTTTGTGTTGAGCTGGTAATGTGTGTTTTATTTGAAAGTGTGGTGGAGATAATATTATTTTATTGCGGAGATGTCCAGAAATTGAAACGTTTATATAAGGCCCTTTGTACACCTAGGCTATGTCAATTTTAGATACCTGACAATCTTTGTCTCTAAGCAGCTACCTTCATCATCATTATCATCATCAGCCTTTAACAGTCCACTGCTGGACTAGGCCGCTCCTTTGAAAGGAGGAATTGGCCTACTATACCACGCTGGCCAAACGGCTTGGTATAGGGTTTGTATCAAGTTTTCCTTCTCTTACAGTGATGTTCTCTGCATAATATGCTCCCTCTGTCGACTCTTACGACACCCATGCGATGATATGGGGTGGTGACATGCCGTATTCTTAATCCGTCACCACACGGACAGCTACCTTAATTCATATAAATAGAGATAGTCAAGAAAACATTTAGTTTTTGTGTAGTTGGCTATTTTCCCAAATGTTTCGAGGAAGACATTGTTAAAGCTTTCGTACTGGGATCACGGATCACGTTAAATGCTGATACTAATGAGGTTCTTCAAGGCAGCAATAGCCGAGTGGAGATACCATGGTGGCCTGTAGACTGCCATGCAGATGGAATCAGCTTCAAAACCACAGCTCGCACCACCAACATTTCGAAGTTATTTGCGTGGGCTGGTGTAACTCGTGCCGAAACTTCGCGCGTCGGGGCAACTGGAAGTTACTTTACCTATATTTTCCAATAACTACCTTACTTATCTTAGTACAGCTATTGTAACAGACTTACATCTGACGGCCAAATCAAGAAAGTATCTAATCCATATGTGGGGGTATCTTAATATGAAGTGGGTGTGATGGGTGAAGAAATAAAGATGCCAAAAGAAGAAAATATATACTTTACTGTAGTACCACATAACGATATAAATAAACTACGTAACTACGACCTAACTACACAAGAGCGGGAAGACGACTGCCGCGCCGCACTTACACAATATCGTGCCTTGTCTATAATTTGTAGCGTCAGCAGCCGCTACAATATTCCCACCTTTATAAAAAAAAGAACAAAACAAACTTTTAACAATAAAAAAGAGACATAACTAAATAATATCAGTAGAAAACAACAAATAACAGCTTCAGTATAAAATAACAACAAGTACATGCTAGCGCTCGGATCACGTTATTGTAAACAATTGTACCTACGCATCAAGTTACCGGAGCGCTAGTTCGGAGAATGCAAAGTTGGCAGAAACACTAACCGTGTATGGAACTCTATAACGATAAACTGAGTGACTTTATTTTTAGATTGATACAATTATTAATTTACACTAAGGAAGATGCCAAAACACAATAACAACACAATAAATAAGACCGTTGCCGTTTTTAACACATTCCATTTGCTCTTCGTAAGCCGCTTGTACAGAGAGCTGGTCGTACGAAGAAGCGAAAACTGCCAGCGATCTTCACCATGCTGCCTGGGCCGTGATGAGGGATGACAGGATGCGCTATCCAACACTGAGCGGTATTCAGCCTCGCTTCCAAGTGTGATCAGCCGCAACGACGCGTGCACTGTGCCATGGAGTGCCACCGCCGGTCCTTTGTCGATCACCGTCCTCAGAGTGTGCTGCTGTGCTGCGTATTGTTCGTCTTGGTGCGGAATGCTGCCTCGCCACCAAGGTCAATACGCCTTACGCCATATGCCTCGACGTACGTACTGTCTTTCAGAGTGCCGCCGCCGTCGTGTGCCGCTCCGGAATACGTCTGCTGCCCATGTTGCCGTGATCGCTGTTATCGGCAGATCGTCGTGTTGCTTTGCCACATTCTGATTGCACGTGTATGTAAATCCTCCACACGTTGCACGTGTCCTGACTCAGCTGTTCTGCGCAGTTAGGTCGTCAGCCTTTTCGGTCGTAGTAAAAAGCGCGAGTCGTCTCCCATGAGTCGAGGATGTCTTCGTGTCCAGGCTGCTTGGCTCCTCGCTATTGCCACGCTGCACATGCACTTGTTTGATTCCGCTGACCATGTGCACGTGCGTCGACGCCGCGTTGCCGAAGCTGAGCCGAAGGTTGCGTGTTCGATGTCAGGGGTCATCAATGTTGGGGTATCTTTATGATGTTGTGTTGGGTGAAGAAAGAAAGATGCCAAAAGAAGAAAATATATACTTTACTGTAGTACCATATAACGATATAAATAAACTACATAACTACGACCTAACTACACAAGAGCGGGAAGACGACTGCCGCGCCGCACTTACACAATATCGTGCCTTGTCTATAATTTGTAGCGTCAGCAGCCGCTACACATACATACGAAACTACGCTAAAACGAATCTTTGAAGACTAAAGCCAATTTTGCAAGAACAAAATAAGCACGGTTGAACGACGTATTATGTCCGTAAAAGACATATTTCTCTCATAAGCCAGCCACTGTTTGCCACATTATTACATCGTTGTCTATTCTGGTGTCACTAGATAAAAATATACATGCTTTTTTTAGTCAAGACCAATTTTCACATTCCACATTTACATGCGATGAGCAAAAACTGAGGTGTATTTAAACATTCTTTGTCATTTTCTCTTTGACTAAAAGGTTTTTAATGCAAATTATGCAATTAGACATTAAATGATTGTGATGTGTTTCTGCAACCAAAAGGAGTAGTCAAAGTGTCGATAACCTATTTACCCGGATTCTTAAGAATGAGTTCCTATACTCTGTCTCTCTCTAGAATACAGATAAACTTGCCTCATCAATTAGTTACACTGTTTCTGTTGGTGTTTAGTTGACTCTTTTAAATGAAGTGATTGCTCCGTTACTCAATATATAAAAAAAATGCATCATCATCATCTACAGTTTTGTAAAGCTTATTATAGGTAGGTAACTTATTGCAATTGGTTGTCATACAAGCTTCACCTTAAACTAGACTGACAGTTTTACTAAATTTTAAAATGCCTTGGCTTTTTTTAACAAAATTATATCATCATCGACCTGGTTTATGATGTGTCAAAATGTCTAGATAGTCTACCATGCTAGCCATATGCGGACTGGTAGACTTCACATTTCTTTCGAGAACATTATGGAGAACTCACCGACATGTATGTTGCCTCACGATGTTCTCCATCACCGTTTGGCAGGTGACAAATAACAGTATAATCCGCACAAAACTTTTTCGTTACAGTCCTTTGGTCTCTCAACTAGGCGACCTCAAGAAAATATACGCAAACTAAAATTACATTAGAAAATTAAGTAAGGTACACCAGAATAACACCTACTGTCGAACGCTGGCCGGTACAGTCAACAAAATAAACCTTCCTAACGCAATGCTGACACATCCTGCAATGACACAACCTTGCCATGATATATGACAATGAACCGAATATTACCCACCCGCGCAAACAGTGCGCTCCCCAGATAACTGAGTGAAAGAACTTTTTATTTTATTTATATTGTGCAGCCGCCGGCCCGAATAAATATAATTATCTTTAAATTACGTCACCTTGACTGCGTTAATCTGAAGGTGGAAATATTGTAATGCTAGTAGATTTCTTTCAAAGTTTTGCGATATTTGCTTTAAAGATACCTACTTCTTAGTATTGTAACGGGTGTCGATCGTATAAATAGAATAGTAAAATTGGCATTCTCATCTTGAAACCCTTCCTTATTTAAAAAAAATACTATGCTTGGGCATGTTACATTGCCTGCAGCGCTGAGACTTTACCAACATTAAATTAACGGACAAAGAATACCCAGAAGCAAAGCACAATTTGTGGACCATACAAAGTGTTGTGTAGATTCTGGGTAAGCGAAAATACAGTCGCCGAAACCGCTACGTCATTCGATATACGAATTACACGATATTCCCTTGCAGCATATAATTTATACAATTTCGAGGCTTACCATGCTGTGAAACCTTACATTCTGAAATTAATATAACTTATATATCAAAGAAAAGCTTCACAAAATAATATATTGTATTCAACCAGAAGTTTGTTTCAAGTTGTTCATACTCAGGCTTTCTTCATTAAAGGAGTTGGTATTTTGTTTCATATATTGTTTAAATATATTTCATTCCGATGATTAAAATGTTTCTATTTATTTTGTGGTATGCTTTCGGTATACATTTTGATTACGATGAGCAAATCTGCAAATATTTGTTTTTATAATTTTAATGGTGTGTTTTATGTTTTTGTAAGCCCCCATTAAATGGATTAAATTTTGTTCTTTTTGTTTACAGAAATGCTGCTCTTATCTACCGCTGTTTATAGATGAGCTAGCCAAAACTCAATGACAGGCGTGCAAGGCCTTAATACCCACTAAAACTGTAGAAAATTTAATTTTCTACAATATTGATAAGAAATTCAAATAGCGTAAAACCCATAGAAAACGAGATATTTGCCAAAAATGTAAAATAAATAGATTTTTGTGACTATTGACCCCTGTATAAAAAACTTGCGGACATCCAATTATATTACGTGACTTTTGAGAACAGTTTTAGGATGCCAAAATACAACTTTTTACGTGGTTACATACTGGGTATGTCGATTTGCCGAGGTCAACCCCTTTAATGACTGGACTAGCCCCAATTTGGTCACGGGAGATAGGGCGCGCGGCAACGCAACACGAACACGCCTCTCCTCCCGCGATCGCCCCCGACTGCGAGGGACAGACAGAACTGTGCCCTGCGCCCATACCTTTGGACGTATCCTGCGCAGGCCCGCTCCAGGCCCACGCGGAGCGTCCACTCCTGCCACGCTTACTAAGCCCCCCCACCACGACAAGTTGGAGATCCCACGGGGGGGGGGGGGGACCCATCATTTATCTATATACTTTTAAACTTTTACGATTTGAATTCCTACTAATAATTGTGAAGGCTCTCAATCGCATAATCATTCTCATCCCAATTTTTTTATCACTTTTTTATAGACTCATACCTGTATCCCCGAAGGGGTAGGCAGAGGTTTAATATTACACCCACATTTCGCCATGAATTTTTTAGGTCCCACGTAATAGGGGGCGAGCCTATTGCCGTACCGGGCACATTACCAGACTCGCTGCTACTGATAACTTCCTAAAGGAAAAACCCAATAATACTTTGCGCGACCCAGGAATCGAACCAGAGACCTCCCAATCCCAAGCGAACATTTATGCCGCGAGACCAACGAGGCAGTCATAATTATTTGAAGAAAAGTAAAACATATTTTATTTACCTAAACGTAAAATTATGGATTACAGTGCAACCGTGGTCACGGGATGAATCAACATACGCTATACATGTCTCCAAGCTGGTCCCTGTTAAAAAATGTTAAGTTATTATGGCAATCCCGCCGAGTAGCTTACAATCCAAAATCACTACCTTTTGCTTTACTGGCGACCCGTCCCGGCTCCGCACGGGTGCAATGCTTATATGCTTATAGGCACGCGCCGCCGCATATTATGCATGTATTATACATATAAACCTTCCTCTTGAATCACTCTACCTATTAAAAAAACCGCTTAAAATCCGTTGCGTAGTTTTAAAGATTTAAGCATACATAGGGACAGACAGACAGACGACAGACTTTGTTATAAACTATATTTAACAAACAGATTGACTCTAACGCAATCTAAAAATATTTATTATTAATATTTACATTATAATTCAAAGTCAAAGTCAAAGTCAAAATCCTTTATTCATTTAAATCACAAAGTGACACTTATGAACGTCAATTAAAAAAAAAAATTACTTAAAGCTTATACATTTACATTTACTGCCACGTTCGCAAAGCAAGGGCGTAGAACCATGAGAAAGAACGGGCAATAAAACTCAAGGTCACTCTTTTTCATCGCCAGGTTTTGCATAATACATAAAAAAAATAATTTTGTAAGGTGCTGCAACTGTTACACCTTCTATGTCATTTGTATATATTTACTCTACTTAATACTCAAGCATAATGTAGTAAAATTTTGATGTTCATTTAATTAGCCTCCTGAAAATTGACATGGTGAAACAGGAGCATCCACTTACATTAAGTACCTAATAATGCAGGCAATCCGCGCAAATGTTCAGAACCATGATAGGAATGATACAGTTTAATATTAAAAATGTAATACCAGCCCGTAAGACCGACTTCGACCAGTCATCGCAAGCACCCGTTCACGAGTATGACGCATGGGCCAGCCATCATCCCTCTCGCCATATCAGAGGGACAGGGCTGACCCGACACACGACGCCACCACAAGAAATGACATTTGAGTGTATATAAGTAGAATTGGTCTATAAGTAGGATTAACATTATATTGTACAATAAAATAAAACTAATTATATAACTAAACTATCCTAAACTATAAAAAAAGCAAAAGTATGAAAAGAAAAGCAAATAAAATACATACATACATACATAGACTCACGCCTGTTTCCCGAAGGGGTAGGCAGAGGCATATTAAACGCCCACTTTTCGCCAGTGTTTTGATCCCACGTAATAGGTGGCGAGCTTATTGCCACTTAACGGGATATTTTGTTTGCCAGAGCCTCGTCCGTTGATCGGCAGGTGCACCACTTGCAGGTGAGGTTGGCTTGGGACCCTAAGTTCTTGGTGGGAACCCTATGCACAAATAAAATATAATAAAAAATTACCAACTACGACGCGTCAAAAAATTCCTCCGCAACGCTGTCGAGCGGTAGCGTGCCCAGAAGGCTGGCAGCATTGCCACGTTGGATGGCAATGTTTATTCTCTCAGCGAGATATAAACCAGCCCTCTGGTCACGGGAAGCATCGATCAGCCTTTTGGCGATTTCTTTGTATAATGCGCGTGCACTAGGGCGCCATGGCCCCAGCGTTTCGAGCCCAAACGGCTCAAAAACGTAATTACCAGCCAGGTTTCCGTATTTGCGCCGTTTGAGGATTTCCGCCGATGCAGCAGCAGCGCCAGCTGATCCAGCTGTACTTGAAAGATGTGATGGCGCAAGGGTATCGACGCATGTCGCGTCCCACACCAGAGGCCTACCCATCTTCCAAGGTAATAACGTCATACCGTCTGGTCTCTTCCCATCGTCGCGCACCAAACCATGCAGGCAAGAAGCGATGCGGAAAGTTGTATCGTCCAACATAGTTCTTATGTTGGACGATGGAAGTGCTTGAAGCCATAACCCCGATTCCCACTCTCCCACAGCCAACAAACGGGCGCGCTCTGCAACACTAGATGCAGTATTTAAAAGATAATCTCTCATCTTGCTACAGAGCGGCCCATCCCATTGTCTCTGAGAGAATAGATTCCGGGGTAAGTCAGAGCTCGGGCAAGCCATTTTCCAAGCGTTAATGGCATCAGTCATGCACGGCACCTCAGAATTAACCAGTGTGGGTTCTAGAATTATCCTTGTCAATTCCTTAGTGCCGTGGACCGAGGCCAAATACGCTGGTAGACTTACATCAGTAATTTTGCGAACGCCGACGCCGCCCAAGCGAACTGGCAAAGTTGCTTGAAGCCACACTCGGTCGTTCATGTCAAGATTTAGAATTTTGCTCAAGGTGTACCGAATAACATTATCTATGTTTTCCAAAAGGGATGAATGTTTCCAAAAAGGAGAGGATCGCAAGTAATATGTAAATTTTGGGACGAAAAGACAGTGCCTGATAATTGTGAATGCCGAATGAATATTAATTTTGTATAGGCGTTCTGAGGTTTCACAGAAATTTTGCACTTTTTCATTTATAAAAGTTCCAAAAGCGTTGTCGAAAATAGGGGACCCAAGGAGGCGGAAGGAGCATTTATTGATGATTTTAATATTTGGCGCCAAAGAATTAAATTTTGATAAAATCGAAAGGTTATCAAAATTGTCATTAATAAAAAATTCACATTTGTCTGAATTTAGTTCCAAACCAACTGCTTTAAATTCCTTTTTTATTAGCTCTAAATCTTGTAAAACTGTGCAAACGTCACCTCGCAGGGTCCCGTCGTCCAAATACCACACGTTAAACGCCGCTATAAGGCCGCCGGCACTCTCACTCACCGAACAAAACGCAACAGTTTAATTACGGTTACTTTACGTGGATTTTCTGTGAGAGGGTAGTACTTCCCTGGTCGAGCCGGCCCATTCATGCTGAAATCAGCAAGGCTCTACTACCTATAAAATACATGCTTTAGACAAATGTGACTTATGTATTTTTTACGTTCCATAACAGTGCAGTACAAATTTTTTCATTTTTTGGCAAGGACCAAACTAGGATTAAATCCCATGTCGTGCAAACTTTACACATTTTGAACTAACATGCTGTGAATAAAAACAAAACACCCAGACTCGAAATAACAATTTGCGGTTCCCACAGTCTTAAAAAAATTACTGAAACTGCTGTACCAAGTGCCAAGGCATTTTATTTTAAGAAGTCGAATGTTGTTGATACCAGCAAAACTATTTTGGGAGCAATTTCAAGGTTTCTTTTGACTAAATGTAGAAACCACAAAAATATTTCAAGCGAAGTAGTATCTTATCTTTACATACGCATGTATAGGCGTATTTTATGAGTGTACCTAAAAGACAATATTTTATTTTGTGAGCAACCGAACCGATCCTGAATATGCTAAACTAGATATTAATGAGGGCCCCGACAGAAAGTTCAAAACATTTTTCATTAACATAATGTGAACGCGAAACTCACACTTAAGGAGTTGTTCTGACGCAATTCAGGAACAATGACGATTGTTTGACAATTCAGTAAGTTTGTCGTAAGACGTTAGGCCGTCGTTACATTTGTGAAGTGTAGGCACTTTGAGACTGTTTAATTTTGATGACGACGTCTTCAACTTATAGTCAAATCAAATCAAATCAATCTTTATTGCAAACCAAGTATACAAATAGGTCTTATGGTATGTTACATTAGTGTCAACTTAGTTGCCTTTTACAGGCATTGCACATTGTACTTATCTATAAATATACCAAAAATAATTAACAAACATTTTAGACATCTTACACTTTCACAAAGACATAAAAATAAAATATATATATATAAAGAAATAAGATTGACATTGTATTGTTTCATAATATTAGACAGGTAGTAAACAATAGAATTATTAATATTTTATAAGAACTATTATTAATGACATTAATACCTACTATATTATACATGAACTTCCAAAATTTATTTTCAAAAAATTCTTTAGTTGAATAAAAGCATTTCTTAACTAAGAATTATTTTAATTTTTTATTGAATGCTGGCAGTTTGCTCTCTTTTTTAATGTTTTTAGGTAAATGATTAAATATCTTGACTGCCATGTAATACGGGCTCTGGTTCAGCATTTTAATTCTAGATGGCGGTAAATATAACCTTTTTTTTCTTTTTCTGGTGTCGGGTTGGAAAATCCTCATGGGGTCCCTCCGCCCCGGGGGGGAAGGACGAAGGGGACTGTCAGACTCTTACTGACTAAAAACCAACCCGTGCTCCTCATGTCCCCATGTGTCGGAGGGTAGGGTTTCACCAAAGCATTCCTCGCTACCCCCCGACGGGTATTGGCCCGCCAGATGGTCAGGCGGGCCCCGAACGAAACCCCCTTGGCGGCGGATGAAGGTGTTGGGCTCCGCCGCCAAAACACGCAGCGGCCGCAGAGGATAGGGAGCACGGCAACGCAACACCGCATCTCCTCTTCCTCTGCGGCCCCACCGCGACGCAACGATGGTGCGCCCCCATTTGGTTGCGGGAGATAGGGCGCGGGGCAAAGCAACACCCACACGCCTCTCCTCCCGCGACCGCACCCGACTGCGAGGGACAGACAGAACTGTCCCCCGCACCCGCACCATGGGACGCATCCTACGCAGGCCTCTACCAAGCCCACGTGGAGCGTCCCCTCCCGGGATCCCGCTTAGCTTCACCGTGGGTGGCTTCTAACCCACGGTTACTGAGCCCCCCCACCACGACCAGGTGGAGATCCCACGGGGGGGCGGTAAATATAACCTATCGCCATGGCGTGTATTTATACTATGGGTATCTTTCACCTGTGGAAAATGTGAGCTATTCTTGAATACAAATAAACTTATGTCATGTATATATATTGATGGTAGTGTCAACAAATTAAATTTAATGAAAAAGGGTCTGCAGTTTTCTTGGTTGTCTATTTGCGCAATTATTCTGACGCATTTTTTTTGAAAGACAAAACATCGCTAATGTTTACACTATTCCCCCACAACATGATGCCATATCTCAGCCATGAGAAAGCATAAGCATAGTATGCCGATAATGCTGCTTCAGCGTTTGTGCTGCATTTCAGTTGGAAAATGTCATATGAAAATTTTGACAGTTTTGATTTCACGTGTTCTTTATGAGTCTTCCAGTTTATATGGGTATCTACTAGGACCAAGAATCAAATGGACTCGACATTTGCGTACACCCGTAAAGGACGGACATAGAGTACATCCTGAGTTGGTGTTACCAGATGTTGTAAATGTTTACTCTACAATTCTACGAAGTACATATTAACTTTTAAGTAACATTGTATCAAACAATGAATTATAATAATAATAATAATATTCTACCACATTCACACAACACTATCTAGTCCCAAACTAAGCAGAGCTTGTACTATGGGTACTAGATAATGGATAAACATACTTATTTGCTTTTTTTTTGTAAATACATACATATTATACATTGAAACACCCAGACCAAGACAAACATCCATGTTCATGCACACAAATGTTTGACATGTGTGGGAATCGAACTCGTGACCTTCGGCGTAGCAGTCGTTTACACTCCCGCTGCGCCAACCGGTCGTTCCGGAATTGAATACATTACCAGACATCTGAGACCGCGTTCTCCTATAATTTTTAATCAATTTGGTAATTTGATAAATTTATGAGCTAACTCGAGAAGTTCCATCAATATCCGTTTAGGTACTTTTGCAACGAATAGTAACAAACATCATATAATATAATTTACAGCCCAATAAAAAAATAAAAATATAGCTAACCTTACAAGGAGGTTTAAATCCATCCATAAGGTGTACCGATAAGTATTTTTTATACTTAATATTATTATGTATAACAAAACTGTCGAATATGTGGGACTGGCTTCACTCGCCAAATAAACACGAGGCTCAGAATTATATTTCTTATATTAAATTATTTGACACTCAACTTTACAGTCCTTTGAACAAAATTAATTTTGTATACAAATTTCTTATTTTCTCTTCTTTATCATTCGAGAATGATTCCAAATAAGTACCTATTGCGGGGAGTTTTCCTAAAACACTTTTGTTCAAAGTGTTTAGAGCATACTCTTGCATATTTATTCGGATCCCAGTTTTCTCCTCCTGTTGCACGTATCCACAATTATTTTTGGATTGTGCAGTCCTTTGGGAATCTATAAACAAATAATTTCATTACTACAAAGAATCGGAAAAAAAATATAAGTAATCTTATTAATCTCTCATATGAAACCAAGTAACGGCTAATTACCCAAAATTTGGGTAATTTCCCAAACGCTTCAGTGGTATCCCTAAAAAACATTCAACGCTGTAAAATTAAAAAGTATCGATGACTTTTGGCTAGCTCAACATTCAACGACCTATTGAATTCGATTGTGTAATACTAAAATCGCGGTGATAATAAAATAACATTTTTTGGTTTATTGATGTAATTTAGAAATTATTGCCTTATGTAATGATACGCTATTTGTATCATTCTATCAATATTTTCATGTATAAATAGATATTTGTCTAGAATTACCGTAGCCAGGTAGGGATTTTCAGGACAGAGTTGCAGTGGAAGGTGTAATACATCTACCTGACCACGATAGACTATATATCTAAACACCTTCACTGCGTTGCACAGCGGGTCACAACCAATATTGTGACGGCCGATGTCATGTCAAACCGTCGTCACGAAACACAATAATTAGCAAAGAGGTTTGAAGACTATTTTATTATTTGGAAATGAGTTTTTAATTCGATGACGTATACATTTTGTCAAGTGTTCGCCAAATTCAGCATCCGTTGACAACAAGGCGATGGCCGTGCGGATAACACATTCCGCTCACGTTCTGATGGCGTGGCGTGGGTTCAAATCCCAGTCATAACAGTTAAGTGGATTATGGTTTTTATGAAATTTGGAAAATGTTAATGAATATTTGGCAAATATTTAAAAAAAAGATTATTTAAATATTTCGAGTAAAAATTAGAAAATTCTAGAAACTTCAGGAAGGAATGGAAAGGTTAAAAAGACACAGGCGATAGAAAACCTAATTTAAATATTTCGAATAAAGATTAGAAAATTCTAGAAACTTCAGGAAGGAATGGAAAGGTTAAAAAGAGACAGGAGATGAAAAACAATTGAATAACAAAAAGACAATCAAAACTAGTAGATCTAGAACATTCCTAGGGGTATATAAGGCGGTGTAGACGCGCTAAGCGCCAGTTTAAGTTGAAAAGTGGTAAAGTGAAGAAGAAAAGGAAGAAGAAAAAGGAAGAAAGAAGAAGTAGTAGAATAAAGTGAAGTGAGAGTATAGTGCAGTAAAGTGCAGTGAAGTGCAGTGAAAAGTGCAGTCCAACAGACGCTAGTGTTGGTGCTGTCCGCGTCAAAATTAAACGGCGCGTCGTGTGTGAAGTCGAATAAAGTGTCATCAGTGCTACTCGGTGTTTCCTTCCAATCCCGTTACCCCGTCCGTAACAATATTAATAAACTTACTAAATTTATTGATACATACAGTTGTTATGTATCCAAACTTATTAATAGTAACAGCAACAAATCTATGCTAGATTTCAACAATTTAAATCAAACAATTACTGATACATAAGTATGACAATGTGTTTCAAGTTATGTAGGTCAACTTATACAATTAAATATAATGTATTTTAGACAATAACTGACCTGACAAACACTACAATACTGTCTACAAGGTGATAAGATACAAGCTTATACCAATCTAAGGTTTGTACTCAGTAATGCAACAGCGCTCTGCACCAAAAAATTATGTCTAGAATTACCGTAGCCAGGTAGGGATTTTCAGGACAGAGTTGCAGTGGAAGGTGTAATACATCTACCTGACCACGATAGACAATATATCTAAACACCTTCACTGCGTTGCACAGCGAGTCACAACCAATATTGATAAAATGTTTCAACTCACCTGATATCTTCACTGGTGATATTCTTGAAGTGGACCTATAGGATTAACTCACAATTTTGGCCAAAATAACAAGAGAATCGAATAGATACCAGTATCCAGTTCAGCGTAGTCATACTCCAGGCACCAACCAGGAATTCACACACGTGTTTTACAAAGTTCAATATTTCACAAATGTTCTTTATCACAATTTACCGGTGCCGGTTATAGATCAAAGAAGCGGCATTCACCCGGATTTTTAGGTTTACAACCAAATACAAGATCAAAAACGCGCTCACAAAACGGAATCTTCCAGAGCGAACAAAAAGCTAAGTTTTTTTTCGCTGACCGCGGGAAACGACAAAGAACGAAAAGATTGACAGTTCAGTGTGACCATTGTCAGAAATGTTCAATAGACTAAACAAAATGTTACTTAATCGATATAATCGATTTGACTTATAATAAAAACTAATTATATTTCAAACATCCACCCGCCCCGGACCGGCCTACCGGTCCGCTAATTGGTTGGTAGACGTGACAATGTTGCAACCGCTCTCCTCAGAATCGAACCGTCCACCAAGACCTCAGCAAATCGGGGAACTCCATCAACCCCAGTTACCAAATGAAGGATGCGCCCCCTGCGCCATCTGAGTGGCGGAAGGCTAGCCTCCTTGATCAAAACGAGGTCTTCAATCTTGGGTGGATCGGTCTTGTCGGTCCACTTAAAGCGTTGCTGGAGTATGTGCAAATATTCCAAATTCCAGCGTTTCCAAAAGCTCTGAGTAATCTGGCGTACCAATTCAAAACGCGAGAGACGACCAGGTCTCGTATCAATATAGGGGTACTCAGGCAAGGCGACAAGTGTGCGACCAATCAAAAAATGGCCCGGCGTAAGGGCCTCCAAATCATTCGGAGCTGAGGAGATCGGGCACAATGGCCGAGAGTTCAAAACGGCCTCAATCTTACAAAACACAGTTGCGAGTTCCTCAAATGTAAGGACAGATTCACCGATTGTCCTGCGCAAGTGTGTTTTGGCCGATTTTACGGCGGCCTCAAATATACCACCCTAGTGTGGACAATTTGGTGGGGAAAACAACCAATTTATCCCACGTCGGGCAAGCCTATCACCTATATCAGCTTTGTTGGTTTCAAGGAAATTAACAACATCATTCAAATAATTATAGATACCCTTGAAGTTAGTGCCGCAGTCTGCAGCACTAACTTCAATGCAGCCTTTGTGGAGAGACAAACAAAAACACACAAGTAGGCCTTAACAGTCTTGCTGTTTCGAAGTGTCGACGTTTTCACCAAAAAGGGACCAGCGAAGTCCGTGCCAACACCGTCAAACGTCCTGCTCTCAGTTACGCGATCTGCCGGTAAGTCTCCCATCAAGGGCTGCATGGTAGAAGCCTTGAGCTTATAGCAAGGGATGCAGCGAAAGACTACACTCCGAATAATTCTTCGGGCAGACAAAATCCAAAACTCGCGTTGCAAAATGGCCAACAAAGCATTACAACCAGCATGCGAATTTTTAAGGTGACGGTCAGTTACCAATAAGCGTACCAAATGACCGTCCTTAGGTAACAAAAGGGGGTGACGAGCCCCGTAAGGGAGGTTGGCGTTCTTGAGACGCCCTCCAACGCGCAAGAGACCCGTATCGTCCAAAAAGGGGTTCAATTTAGATACAGCTCCCGATAATTTCGATCTACCTGACTTAAGGATAGCAATCTCCTTCTCAAAATGCGCCAACTGCACAGAACGAACCCAAAAGGTGAGGGACTCCTGTCGTTCCTGTGGTGAAAGAAACGGTGTCAGACGTTTCTGTTGTGCGTGCCTAAAATTAAAAACAAAACGCTTTATCCAAGCAGTAACACCTAACAACTTGTCAAGGGAGCTGTAACGATTCAACAAAAAATCGGGATCGAAGGCGCATTCCACCTTTTCAAGAGCGAGTGTTCGTAGACCCGGCAAATTAGAAGTATTTAAAAATGGCGTTCGAGGCCAATCAGTTTCTGGTCGACTCAACCATTCCGGACCCCACCACAGCGAATGACCTGTCAAACTAGGCGTCAAGCATCTGCGCGAGGCACAATCAGCGGGGTTGAGCTCACCTGGCACGTGTCTCCAAACAAGTTTGACTTCGGATTTCTGGATTTGGGAAACGCGATTAGCGACAAATACCTCCAAGGTGTGGACAGAAGCCTTCAATCAACAAAGAACAATTTGGCTGTCTGTCCAGGCGTAGGTCCCATTAATGCATATGCTTTTACCCAAGGTACTGGACACGTGATTCAACAAGCGTACAAGTAGGGCTGCTCCCGAGAGCTAAATTTTGGAATGGTCAGAGATGTCCGAAGGGGTGCAACCTTGCTCTTCGCCATGATCAGGGAAACTCTCACCTGACCTGAGGCACTGACTGTGCGCAAGTACACCACGGCCGCGTGACCACGTTCCGAGGCATCACAAAACCCGTGAAAGGTGGCCTTGTACTTCCCGGGAGGAAGGATGGGACGAGGCAAGGAGATCTCGTTGACGGCAGGCAGTGAGGATACAAAAGAGGTCCATTTCTCAACAAGAGTACCGTGCAGAGGTTCGTCCCAGGTCAATCCTGGTGTCCAAAGCTTCTGCAAGAAGCATTTTGCCCAAAATATGATAGGACAAATCCAACCGTTCGGATCAAAGGTTCTGGCGACAGTAGACAACACGAAACGTTTAGTCCAAGAACAAGGCAGTTTCAAGTCTACGTTATACGTAAAGATGTCTTGGACTGGTCTGTACTGAACGCCGAGAACAGCCATCATGGCGGGGTTGTCAGTAATCTCAAATAGATGTGGATCTTGCTGATGATCCTCTGGCAAGCCTTCCAAAAGCTCTGGTGAGTTGGAAATCCATTTACGCAACTCATAATCAGCGGAGGCCAAAATACCTATCAATTCGTCCCGCAGGAGGATCGCCTCGTCCGCTGTGGAGGCGCCCGAGCAAATGTCATCGACGTAAATATCGTCTTTCAAGATGGCGGAGGCTCGTGGGAAACGTAAGCCTTCTCGGTCTGCGAGCTCCCAAAGAGAACGTATTGCCAAGTAGGGGCTTGATCTTAACCCGTACGTATTCGTATTGAGCTCGTAGACGACCATGGGATCGCGAGGAGACTCTCTCCAAAGGATCAGCTGGAAGCGACGGCCATCAGAATGGATAATAGTCTGCTTGAACATCATTTTTATGTCGGCCACAAAGACAACCTGATGTCGTCGGAAGCTGGTGATGACGTCACAAAGGTCCTTGACCAACTTGGGACCAGAATGCAAGCACTGGTTCAAGGATGGCGTATCCTTGAACCAGTGCTTGCATTCTGGTCTGAAGTCTGCGCAGAACCATCAAACACTGTGCGCAGCTTGCCAGTCGATGGCTTCCATACCGCATGATGCGGGAGAAAGTAATGCTCCACCGAACGCCAATCCAAATTTGACACTGACATGTGTCCCAATTGTTCATATTCTCTCATGAACTCAATATACTTCTGTCTGAGCTCCGGATCACGACCCATGTTACGCTCCATAGCCAATAATCTCTTTTCGGCTAAAGGTCGTGACTCACCAAGCGGAGGCCGAACAGACAGAAAGGGCAGCTTCGTGATAATCCGACCAGAACGGAGTCAACCAGTGTTGTTCTGGAAGAACAGCTTGCACTCCTCATGTTCTGGATTCAAACGGGCAACTTGAGGGGGCTCCTCTACCTCCCAAAACCTCTGAACTGCATCAGAGAGAGCAGAGCCTACAGCCAACAAATTATCAAGTTCGGGTGGAAGGGGTCCCTAGGTACAGGTCCCATCAAAGCAAATCCAAATATGGTCGGGATGGCAGTCAAACCATTTGGCACCAAGACCCGTTTCCCACCAATCAAAATTCCACCGAGGACATCAGAGCCAATCAACAAGTCGATTTGTCCTGGTGTGTCAAATTTGGGGTCTGCCAGTTCCAATCCCGATGTCAAATTCACCACAGCAGCGGGTAGCTGTTTCTGTGGGTGCATACCCAAAATAATCTTCAACACAATAGCCGAGGTTTTAATCCTCGGGTGTGAAGATTCAACAGGGCCAAACAAAACCTTAACTTGCCCTTCAACATTAGAAGCTACGTCACCTATGCCCCGTATACAATTTGGAAAAGAGCCCATATTTAATTTAACCTGCCCTACCAAATAAGTGGAAACAATGCAACCTTGTGAACCTGTGTCCAATATAGCACGGACAACAACAGAGGTCCCCGTGGGTCCCCAGACCCTAACAGCAACCGTTGGTAGGATAATGGTCTCAATGGGGGAGGTTGGCGTTATAGGGCAGGGGTCAATGACCTATTGTTGCCTGGGCGGCGACCGTTGGCCAGGACCAGGCAAGTCAAAACGAGGGTGCGGCTTGAAGTCCTCAAAGGCGCGATGACTCCATCTGTGGGGGGTCATAATGACGCACCCGCCCAAAACGAGGTGGGCGCGAGTCAAGGCGGGGACGCTCCGCCAAAGGAGGGGAATACCTGGGGCAGCAGTCATGGTGCTGGTGACGCTGAACAGCACATTCAGGTGCGCGAGAGAGAGGAGGCGTGCGCACGCTACGGTTCTCCAAGCGGGGTGAGCGGCGATCAATTAAGCGAGGCGACTCTCGGCTGCGTGCCGGTGAGCCTCGGCTGCCACCTTCAAAACACCCGCCCGTGTGCGGCGTCGGCTGGTTGGACAAGCGGCCAACCTCTCTGGCATTCATGCAGAGAATGTCCAAATGCTGTCCTCCACAGTGAGGACAGGGACGAGAGATTGGGCAGTCTTGCTGGTAGTGGGACCCCAAACAAGAGAAGCAAAGGCGGCGGGCATTCGCGATGCGCCTACGAGAGGCGACATGCAGGTCCAAAAATGCCCTGCAACTGGCCGTTCTGTGCCCCGTGACCTTGCAGTAAGAGCACTCCACTAGGCTCTGCGTGACCGCAAAGCGAGGAGGGCGCCGGTCAACATTGGCTCGGGTGTGAACGCGAGCCTGCTCCTTGACCTTGGGCGGCTGCGTCTTAGCCGGCGTATCACCACCAGAGTAGTCCAAGACCCGGCACTCATCCTCCAGGAACCTCTCGAGGTCAGCAAAGGGGGGCAGATGGGTCGCGCTATCCCCACCAAAGCGCTGCTCAAAACGCGACCTCAGGTCGGCAGGCAGCTTTTTAAGGGCAATGTGTACCAATAGATAGGACCATTGGTCCACGGGCAGGTCAAGGCACTTAAGTGCGTTGATGGCCACCAAGAGCGGGTTCAAAAGTTGGGTGCGCAACCCAGAGACCCGGGTGAGCGTCGGCAAACCCAAAATCTGCTCGATGTGCGTGTCGGCGAGGCCACGCTTATTATGGTACCTACGGGTAATTAGGTCCCGAGCCGTCTGATACGCCTCGTTATACACGGGCAGATGCTGGATGAGGCCCTTAGCCTCCCCATCCAGAACTGACATTAAATATGCCAATTTTTGTGCTGGCCGAAGGTCAGCCCTGTCATTGACCAGGCTGTCGAACAAATTAACGAAGCCCAGGTAGCTTCCTAGGCAGCCATCAAAATGGGGGAGGTCCAAAGTAGAGAGCCTACTCACCAGCCCCGGTGCTGATCTAGGAAGCTCCTGCTTCAGGCCGGGTTGCCCTTCCCTATCGACAACTAGTTGTCTCGCACTATTGGAGACAGCATCATACAGGTCTAAGAACTGGGCATAGTCTTCGCTGACCTTATTTCGCTGGTCAGCGGTGAAATCGTTGACTGACACTTCGAGACAGCAAGCGCTGAAAGTGCGGAATTGCTGTTCCACACTTGCCAGGCGATTGTCAATCCGCTCGTACCTTTGTAGTAAGGCCTGCTGGCGATCAGGCCGGTTCACTTAGGCACTGGCCGAGGCAAACCAGCGCAAATCTGATGCAATAGCACCAGCAGCCGCACGCAAGTCCTTGATAGCTGACATAATCAAAATTCAAAAGAGCCCGGACAAGCGTTAAATAATATTAACAATCAAAACTTATTTTTTCTTAATTCTTTGAAACCAACAAAGTATTAGCCTGTTTACTGTTGGTACAAGCAAGTGACAGGTATCTACTGTCATACAAAATTAATAGTTTCAATATATTGAAACAAACACAAAAGTTATCAAAGTTGTAACTCATAACAAATTAAAAGTTGAAACTTCAAATTAATTAATGAATTATTTGCAACAGACAGACTGGCTGTGTTATTTGAGATATACAATAGTAAGTAAGCACAGAATATGTGTTACCTAGCAATATTATCTATATATTATAACAAACAAAGGTTTATCAAAAGTTTGGTTGTTATAAGTAATGATTCAAACTTAATATAATTATGAGATAAACTAAATTTACTAAATTTATTGATACATACAGCTGTTATGTATCCAAACTTATTAATAGTAACAGCAACAAATCTATGCTAGATTTCAACAATTTAAATCAAACAATTACTGATACATAAGTATGACAATGTGTTTCAAGTTATGTAGGTCAACTTATACAATTAAATTTAATGTATTTTAGACAATAACTGACCTGACAAACACTACAATACTGTCTACAAGGTGATAAGATACAAGCTTATACCAATCTAAGGTTTGTACTCAGTAATGCAACAGCGCTCTGCACCAAAAAATTATGTCTAGAATTACCGTAGCCAGGTAGGGATTTTCAGGACAGAGTTGCAGTGGAAGGTGTAATACATCTACCTGACCACGATAGACAATATATCTAAACACCTTCACTGCGTTGCACAGCGAGTCACAACCAATATTGATAAAATGTTTCAACTCACCTGATATCTTCACTGGTGATATTCTTGAAGTGGACCTATAGGATTAACTCACAATTTTGGCCAAAATAACAAGAGAATCGAATAGATACCAGTATCCAGTTCAGCGTAGTCATACTCCAGGCACCAACCAGGAATTCACACACGTGTTTTACAAAGTTCAATATTTCACAAATGTTCTTTATCACAATTTACCGGTGCCGGTTATAGATCAAAGAAGCGGCATTCACCCGGATTTTTAGGTTTACAACCAAATACAAGATCAAAAACGCGCTCACAAAACGGAATCTTCCAGAGCGAACAAAAAGCTAAGTTTTTTTTCGCTGACCGCGGGAAACGACAAAGAACGAAAAGATTGACAGTTCAGTGTGACCATTGTCAGAAATGTTCAATAGACTAAACAAAATGTTACTTAATCGATATAATCGATTTGACTTATAATAAAAACTAATTCTATTTCAAACAATATTATAACTAAAATATCGTACTTACGAATAAATGGTTATGTTCTCACATTTCCGCTCACTATGGCTTTTACAGCCTAAAATGTAACAAATCACCATAATAAATCTGAACCAATGATATTTTCATTAAGCATTCACAATTAATATCAATAATAACACAATTTATCGAGAGCTCAAACGTTTGTTGGTCACAATATTCAGTTGTGACCAACAAAAAAAAACGAAAACTCTGACAAAGACAAAAAATGCTATCTTTGTCTCTTTTACTCTTATGCATTTCTGTATGTCATTATCTCGGTCTGTCACGGTATTATTATTTGCTTGTCAAATCCATAGAGATACATCATCCTAGGGTATCTATATTTATGCCTAGTAAATTAAATGTTCCTACTGATTCTAGGGATATATTTTGAAAAGTTGTGTCTATATTTAACGGTGGGGTTTTGTAGGATCTGAATTGAATAGTCTTTATTTTATTATAATTTATTTCTAAGTTATGGTCGTTTAGCAAGTGTGTTACATTTTGAAGAGTTGCCTGAAGTATGGGTTCGGAGTTGTTAACTTTATTATATTCAATTAATATCGATACATCATCAGCGAATAAAACGGGTAATGCAACAGCGCCGCCCGCGCGCAAACTGCGCGCGGGCGGTGCAGAAGCGGCGCACGAACAAAAATGCACGCGCGCAGCTCGCAAGCAAGTTGCAAACGGCTCGCGAGTTGCACATTCGCCAGATGTGGACGCACCCTCAGATGTTGGAGAGCCGTTTGCACATATTTATATACTGCTAGGGTGGTAGATCTCGACTTTCTAAATCCGTTTTGGCAATCATCTAGAATATTATATTTTTCTAAAAAGCTATATAATCTGTTGCACATTGCTTTTTCAAAGACTTTCGAGAACGTGGGTAATATGGCTATGGGTCTGTAATTGCTTGGGGTTTTTGTATCTCCTTTCTTATGTATCGGTTTCACCAATGAAATTTTAATCCGGCTGATCCGGGACCTTTCCCTCTTTAGAGCTTTGATTGAGAAAAAAGTTAAAGGAATTGAGAAGATAGCCGCACATTGTTTAAGCAAAAGTGGCGGAATGTCGTCTATATCACAACTGTGTTTATTTTTAATTCATCGAATTATATCTATTGTTTCTTTACGGTCTGCTGGCCGTAGGTACTTGGAACACGTTGGAGGGTTCACTACTGGGCGTCCAATCACGCTACTTGTATTACTATTTTTAGAGTCTAAGCCAACGGTGGCGAAGTAATCATTGAATATGTTGGAGATTCTAGTAGGACACTCAATAGTCTCATTATTAATTTTTAGTGATATATTTTTATGGGTCTTTTGTGTATATTCACCTGTTTTTTGATTTATAATATTCCACATAGTTTTTGTTTTACTATCTGAGCTTTTTATTTGTTTGATAAATTCATTCCTTTTGGAGATAAACACGCTTCGTTTAAGTGTTTGGCTATATTTTTTGTAGTATTTTTGGATGATATAATTTTTTGTTGTATTGAGAATAGTTTTCAATATTCTTTTGTGTTTACACGATATTTTTAGACCCCTTGTAAGCCAAGATTTCTTTGGTCTCATTTTTATTTTTATTTTTTGTATTGGTATATATTTATTTAGTAAATCTGTTATAATAGTAATGAAAATTGTATAATTATAATCTATAATTTCGGTTTCATTTATAATTTCATGCCACTTTATATCGGTTAGTGACTTTTTGAATTAAAAAAATTTGTTATTTGTAAATATCCTTTTGTGGGCATAGCACGTTTTTTTATTGTTAGAGCCTATATTCTCCGTATTAATGCCGATTCTAATAGCTTTATGGTCGGAGAGGCCATAGTCTTCCACTTGATAATTGTTTATTAGAGGTTCATAATTTGTAAAAAGAAGATCTATACAAGTGGAAGACATACTCGTAACCCTAGTAGTTTATTAATTGTTTCAGGTTATGAGAGCTCATAAAGTCTATGAGCTCCTTTGATTGTTTATTTTTTTGTAATATATTTATGTTGAAGTCACCACCTATTATTAAGTATTTATGTACCTTACTTGTGTTTATATGATATAAAAGCTTTTCCATCTGTTCATAAAATATGTTTATATTACGATCTGGTCTATATAACCCTATAATTATACAATTCATTTTTGGTATTTCTATTGCACTTATTTCTATTATAAACTCTTTGGAGAAATTATTTAGGTCTTTTCTCTCAATACACTCAATTTTGTTTTTTACCATAGCAAAGACGCCGCCTCCATTGTGTGTTTCTCGGCAATAAATAGAAACAATTTTATAATCAGGCATTATAATAGAATCACAAAAATGTTTGTTCTTCCATATCTCTGAGAAGAACATTAAATCAATAGGTATTAGAATCTGATAGAAAATGTTCAATTAAATGAAGTTTATTGCCTATACTTTGGATGTTTTGAAAAATAATATGTACTTTAGTATCGAAATGACTGACTAATATGTAATCCATTAGGAGTACCTGTTTGGTTAAAATTTGACTTTGAGGTGACATTTCCTTCTAATGCAATGGTTTTAGATAACCATCTTTTATCTCTATATGACTGTCATAGGACATTGAGTGCACGATTACAGATAGTTCCTGAAAAATAATATTAATGCCATAGTCAGTTATGGAACCATTACACTGTGAGAAGGTTTTAACATCGCATTCAAGGTTCATATTTGAGTCAAGAATCGTAGCATATTTAAGGGTTTGTACATCCATACATAACAAATTGTTGAAGGTTTCTACTCTACAGTTAAACCAAACAGAGTATTTATGGTATGTATAGGTAGGTAAGCAGATTATAATATTTGTATTTTGAATAGTTTCTAGTGTTTTTCTTAGGCTAGAAATTACATCGAAGTAGTTGTTCGTCTTACGGAAGTCCTCGTCACCAATAAGGATAACACAATAGTCATTTTTAGAATAGTTTTAAAGTTTTGAATGCAGATTATTCATTAAATGTTTGGTAGCACAACTGGGTGAAAGGTCGTGACATATTTCCATGTCTTCGAAGTTTTGTTCTGCGATTTTTAAGATGTTATTTCTCTTATTTCCACTGATAATACATATTTTCTTTCCGGATAGTTTGTTATTATGTTCAATTTCATGTTTTGTTGGCATTATCTTACTTGTTGTTTTGGCGTTATTTGTAGTAATCTGTGAATTTTCATATTCCTTTTCCATTTTCTTCTTAATTATCATAGGTGTTTCTAATTTCTGTTGTACTTTTTGAAAATTTTTGGTGCTTCTTTGTGGTGTTATTCGGTCTTTTTTTTGGTGTAGCAATTACGCTAGAGATTCTTTTTGTAGCTTTTTGCAATAAGTTGTATTTATTTGTAAGGTTTGATACAGTTGTCTTAAGCTCGCAGTTTTCCAAAGAGAGATTGTTTATTTCTTCGTGTGCAGCATTTAATTCTAGCTTTAAGGTAGTAATTTGTTTCCACAGGTCCTGAATTTCGCAATCCATCTCATTATCCGATATATCTCTTATGTATTTGGTGTTGCCATCTATCGTCGAATCGTCTGAACTACAATCATCGATTGTTGTCACATCTGTCAAAGATTGAGTTCGGGTTTTGCGAAGAGTAATATTTTGTGAGAAATCCATGGCTTATGAATGAATATTTGATCAATGTTTTATCAATATTTGAAGGAATAATGTTTATGATTTGGAAAAAGAGTAAGGTCAGTATCGAGGATTTGAACCCTCGACCACAATCATTGCCCCGAATAAGTTCAAAAATACAGAAGCGGTTACACAACTCGACCAAACTGATGCTTGTAGAATTCAGTTAAATTTACTATTCCTTTTGTAGCGTTCCTTGACAAACTGCAGATATGAAGTCCAAAAGTCAATGGCTTTGTTTTAGCGTTGCTTTAGACAGACGGTTATAATTTTAAATCGTGGGTACACTGACACTTTACTGTTTGTTTTTTGTGAATATGAAAAACGTATAAGTATATCTTATTTATTTGTTTTATTGGTTTAACCTAATGGAAGGAAAGAGGAACCCACCACGCACCCTCGAATTGACCACCCCAACTATTGCAATAGAAAAAGGTTGACAATATCGAACTCCTCTAAAAGGATAAGGGATATAGGAATGGTATGGGTTCCAGGAAGATACCTGACTTGCAGTATCCCGCTGTATGCGCCGACTATTCTTCGACACGTGTTTCGCCTCTGCACGAGGCATCCTCAGGAACGATGGGCAACGACTTTATTGGTTTAGTTATTTCGCATTTTCAGTTGTTTTTAGCACGTTCTTGTTTGTTATCGTAACACTGTATTTTATTATTGTAATGTTTTGATAGTAAGTATTTACACTTGTCTCACTTGGTACGCAAATCGGTAGAACTTTGTTATTTAGGTCTTTAGTCACTGGATAACGTTTGTACATCACTATCACAATATATTTTCACTAATTACTGTGAGTTTTCACGTTGTTTATCAGTATAATATTTTTTAAAACAATTTATTTACGGAGCTAGAAGTTTACGTTGGCGTAGTGTTGCCAGGACTACCTACTACCTACTAACTTATGAAATAAAACAATAATTGGCGCAAAAGAAGGCAAGAAATAAGGAAAATCTCTTGCTGGCTGGCGTGAGCAGCATCGTGCAGCCTCCGCTCCGCTAGCAGGGCTGAGGTTGCTGGGTCGTCCCATGGTTCCCAGTGGTGCATGGTTCTGATGTTTGTGCGCGATACAAGTGTCGCAAGAATTTATGAACTTTACCACGTCAGCGTGCATTTTGGGCCAATAGTAACGCAGTGCTAAGCGCTTGTGAGTTTTAAATATACCGAAATGCCCCGAAGTGGGTTCGGCATGTTTCTCTTATATGGCATTATTTCGATCGGAAGAAGGTAGTAAATGCTGCACACGAAGAAATAAACAATCTCTCTTTGGAAAACTGCGAGCTTAAGACAACTGTATCAAACCTTACTGTTTGAAATAGAATTAGTTTTTATTATAAGTCAAATCGATTAGATCGATTGAGTAACATTTTGTTTAGTCTATTGAAAATTTCTGACAATGGTCACACTGAACTGTCACTTCGGTCTCTTCCCCCGTTGAGAAATTACCACGTTGTCGACTCGTACGTAAAATAATTGTTCGCCTTTTGAAAAGCACATCATTGTAGCTACGCGAATAAGTAAACCGCTTTGAACGCCGCCTGATCTAGTGCTGGCAACGGTAAATTGATTGTGAACTATTGATTGACATTTGTGAAAACTGTGAATCTGGTATCGACTTCCACGTGCCAACGTGTCCTGAAAACGTCGCGTTTGAAGCTTAATAGCTAAGTATAAGATACTTCATTCATTTATTTTGGCCAATGTACTTGTATGAATGTGTCTAATTTAGCTCAAGCCTGACAGCACAGTATTGATATTGATTGATTTCAGTTCATCACTGTGCAACGCAGTGCATTGTGTCCGGATCATTGTCTATCGTGGTCAGGTAGATGTATTACATCTTCCACTGCGCACTTCTGATACACCTTCCTGCCTGGCTACGGTAATTCTAGACATAATTTTGATAGCAAGAGCGTGGTTAACTGCCTATATTGTAAACTTACAAGTTTAGCTTAGCCGATGATTGTATCTGAACTCAGATTGGTGTTGTATGAGCTATATATCTCACCTTGTAGACAGTATTGTAGTGTTTGTCAGGTCAGTTATTGTCTAAAATACCTAATATTTAATTGTATAAGTTGACCTAGATAATTTGAAACACATTGTCACATAACCTCAATCAGTAATTGTTGATTTGTATTGTTGGAAAATCTAACTTAAATTTGTTGTTGCATTAATAAGCCAGTTTGTTTGGATACATAACAGCTGTATGTATCAATAAATTTAGTAAATTTAGTTCATTGCATATATTCATAAACATTATAACCAACTTGACCTTGCCACTTGGGCGGGTCACATTGGTAAGCTTTGTTTTGTTATAATATAGATAATATTGCTAGGTAACACTTATTCTGTGCTTACTTACTATTGTATATCTCAAAGAACCACAGCCAGTCTGTCTGTGGCAAATAATTCATTAATTAATTTGAAGTTTCAACTTTATTAATTTGTTATAAGTTATAACTTTGATAACTTTTGTGTTTGTTTCAATATACTGAAACCTTTAATTTTGTTGGGCAGTAAATACCTGTCACTTGCCTGCACTTGCAGTAAACAGGCTAATACTTTGTTGGTTTCAAAGAATTGAGAAAAATTAAGTTTTGATTGTTAATATTGTTTAACGCTTGTCCGGGCTCTTTTGAAATTTTGATTATGTCAGCTATCAAGGACTTGCGTGCGGCTGCTGGTGCTATTGCGTCAGATTTGCGCTGGTTTGCCTCAGCCAGTGCTTTAGTGAACCGGCCTGATCGCCAGCAGGCCCTACTTCAAAGGTACGAGCGGATTGACGATCGCCTGGCAAGTGTGGAACAGCAATTCCGCACTTTCAGCACTTGCTGTCTTGAAGTGTCAATCAATGATTTCACCGCTGACCAGCGAAATAAGGTCAGCGAAGACTATGCCCAGGTCTTAGACCTGTATGATGCTGTCTCCAATACTGCGAGACAACTAGTTGCCGATAGGGAAGGGCAACCCGGCCTGAAGCAGGAGCTTCCTAGGTCAGCACCGGGGCTGGTGAGTAGGCTCCCTACTTTGGACCTCCCCCATTTTGATGGCTGCCTAGGAAGCTACCTGGGCTTCATTAACTTGTTCGACAGCCTGGTCAATGACAGGGCTGACCTTCGGCCAGCACAAAAATTGGCATACTTAATGTCGGTTCTGGATGGGGAGGCTAAGGGCCTCATCCAGCATCTGCCCGTGTCTGACGAGGCGTACCAGACGGCTCGGGACCTAATTACCCGTAGGTACCATAATAAGCGTGGCCTCGCCGACACGCACATTGAGCAGATTTTGGGTTTGCCGACGCTCACCCGGGTCTCTGGGTTGCGCACCCAACTGTTGAACCCGCTTTTGGTGGCCATCAACGCACTTAAGTGCCTTGACCTGCCCGTGGACCAATGGTCCTATCTATTGGTGCACATTGTGCTGAAGAAGCTGCCTGCCGACCTGAGGTCGCGTTTTGAACAGCGCTTTGGTGGGGATAGCGCGACCCATCTGCCCCCCTTTGCTGACCTGGAGAAGTTCCTGGAGGATGAGTGCCGGGTCTTGGACAACTCCGGTGGTGACACGCCGGCTAAGTCGCAGCCGCCCAAGGTCAAGGAGCAGGCTCGCGGTCACACCCGAGCCAATGTTGACCGGCGCCCTCCTCGCTTTGCGGTCACGCAGAGCCCAGCGGAGTGCTCCTACTGCAAGGTCACGGGGCACAGAACGGCCAGTTGCAGGGCATTTTTGGACCTTCATGTCGCCTCTCGTAGGCGCATCGCGAATGCCCGCCGCCTTTGCTTTTCTTGCTTGGGGTCCCACTACCAGCGAGACTGCCCAAACTCTCGCCCCTGTCCTCACTGTGGAGGACAGCATTTGGACATTCTCTGCATGAATGCCAGAGAGGTTGGCCGCTTGTCCAACCAGCCGACGCCGCGCACGGGCGGGTGTTTTGAAGGTGGCAGCCGAGGCTCACCGGCGCGTAGCCGAGAGTCGCCTCGCTCAATTGATCGCCACTCACCCCGCTTGGAGAACCGTAGCGTGCGCACGCCTCCTCTCTCTCGCGCACCTGAATGTGCTGCCCAGCGTCACCAGCACCATGACTGCTGCCCCAGGTATTCCCCTCCTTTGGCGGAGCGTCCCCGCCTTGACTCGCGCCCACCTCGTTTTGGGCGGGTGCGTCACTATGACCCCCCACAGATGGCGCGCGGATCGAGTCATCGCGCTTTTGAGGACTTCAAGCCGCACCCTCATTTTGACTTGCCAGGTCCTGGCCAACGGTCGCCGCCCAGGCAACAATAGGTCATTGACCCCTGCCCTATAACTCCAACCTCCCCCATTGAGACCGTTATCCTACCAACGGTTGCTGTTAGGGTCTGGGGACCCACGGGGACCTCTGTTGTTGTCCGTGCTATATTGGACACAGGTTCACAAGGTTGCATTGTTTCCACTTTTTTGGTAGGGCAGGTTAATTTAAATATGGGCTCTTTTTCGAATTGTATACGGGGCATAGGTGACGTAGCCTCTAATGTTGAAGGGCAAGTTAAGGTTTTGTTTGGCCCTGTTGAATCTTCACACCCGAGGATTAGAACCTCGGCTAGTGCTGAAGAATATTTTGGGTATGCATCCACAGAAACAGCTACCTGCTGCTGTGGTGAATTTGACATCGGGATTGGAACTGGCAGACCCCAAATTTGACACACCGGGACAAATCGACTTGTTGATTGGCTCTGATGTCCTCGGTGGAATTTTGATTGGTGGGAAACGAGTCTTGGTGCCAAATGGTTTGACTGCCATCCCGACCATATTTGGATTTGCTTTGATGGGACCTGTACCTAGGGACCCCCCTCCACCCGAACTTGACAATTTGTTGGCTGTAGGCTCTGCTCTCTCTGATGCAGTTCAGAGGTTTTGGGAGGTAGAGGAGCCCCCTCAAGTTGCCCGTTTGAATCCAGAACATGAGGAGTGCGAGCTGTTCTTCCAGAACAACACTGGTCGACTCCGTTCTGGTCGGATTATTACGAGGCTACCCTTCCTGTCTGTTCGGCCTCCGCTTGGTGAGTCACGACCTTTAGCCGAAAAGAGGTTGTTGGCCATGGAGCGCCGCATGGGTCGTGATCCGGAGCTCAGACAGAAGTACATTGAGTTCATGAGGGAATATGAACAGTTGGGACACATGTCTGTGTCAAATTTGGATTGGCGTTCGGTGAAGCATTACTTTCTCCCGCATCATGCGGTATTGAAGCCATCGACTGGCAAGCTGCGCACAGTTTTTGATGGTTCTGCGCAGACTTCAACAGGCGTATCCTTGAACCAGTGCTTGCATTCTGGTCCCAAGTTGGTCAAGGACCTTTGTGACGTCATCACCAGCTTCCGACGACATCAGGTTGTCTTTGTGGCCGACATAAAAATGATGTTCAGGCAGACTATTATCCACCCTGATGACCGTCGCTTCCAGCTGATCCTTTGGAGAGAGTCTCCTCGCGATCCCATGGTCGTCTACGAGCTCAATACTAATACGTACGGGTTAAGGTCAAGCCCCTACTTGGCAATACGTTCTCTTTGGGAGCTCGCAGACCGCGAAGGCTTACGCTTCCCACGAGCCTCCGCCATCTTGAAAGACGATATTTACGTCGATGACATTTGCTCGGGCGCCTCCACAGCGGACGAGGCGATCCTCCTGCGGGACGAATTGATAGGTATTTTGGCCTCCGCTGGTTATGAGTTGCGCAAATGGATTTCCAACTCACCAGCGCTTTTGGAAGGCTTGCCAGAGGATCATCAGCAGGATCCACATTTGTTTGAGATTGTTGACAACCCCGCCATGATGGCTGTTCTCGGCGTTCAGTACAGACCAGTCCAAGACATCTTTACATATAACGTAGACTTGAAATTGCCGTGTTCTTGGACTAAACGTCTCGTATTGTCTACTGTCGCCAGAACCTTTGATCCGAACGGTTGGATCTGTCCAATTATATTTTGGGCAAAATGCTTCTTGCAGAAGCTTTGGACAGCAGGATTGACCTGGGACGAACCTCTGCACGGCACTCTTGTTGAGGAATGGACCTCTTTTGTATCCTCGCTTCCTGCCGTCAATGAGATCTCCTTGCCTCGTCCCATCCTTCCTCCCGGGAAGTACAAGGCCACCCTTCACGGGTTTTGTGATGCCTCGGAACGTGGTCACGCGGCTGTGGTGTACTTGCGCACAGTCAGTGCCTCAGGTCAGGTGAGAGTTTCCCTGATCATGGCAAAGAGCAAGGTGGCACCCCTTCGGACATCTCTGACCATTCCAAAATTGGAGCTCTCGGGAGCAGCTCTACTTGTACGCTTATTGAACCACGTGTCTAACACTTTGGGTAAAAGCATTTGTATTAATGGGACCTACGCCTGGACAGACAGCCAAATTGTTCTTTGTTGGTTGAAGGCTTCTGTCCACACCTTGGAGGTATTTGTTGCTAATCGCGTTTCCCAAATCCAGAAATCCGAAGTCAAACTTGTTTGGAGACACGTGCCAGGTGAGCTCAACCCCGCTGATTGTGCCTCGCGCGGATGCTTGACGCCTAGTTTGATAGGTCATTCGCTGTGGTGGGGTCCGGAATGGTTGAGTCGACCAGAAATTGATTGGCCTCGAACGCCAGTTTTGAATACTTCTAATTTGCCGGGTCTACGAACACTCGCTCTTGACAAGGTGGAATGCGCCTTGGACCCCGATTTTTTGTTGAATCGTTACAGCTCCCTCGACAAGTTGTTAGGTGTCACTGCTTGGATAAAGCGTTTTGTTTTTAACTTTAGGCACCCACAACAGAAACGACTGACACCGTTTCTCTCACCACAGGAACGACAGGAGTCCCTCACCTTTTGGGTTCGTTCTGTGCAATTGGCACATTTTGAAAGGGAGATTGCTATCCTCAAGTCGGGGAAATCGAAATTGTCGGGAGCTGTCTCTAAATTGAACCCCTTTTTGGACGATACGGGTCTCTTGCGCGTTGGAGGGCGTCTCAAGAACGCCAACCTCCCTTACGGGGCACGTCACCCCCTTTTGTTACCTAAGGACGGTAATTTGGTACGCTTGTTGGTAACTGACCGTCACCTTAAAAATTCGCATGCTGGTTGTAATGCGCTCTTGGCCATTTTGCAACGCGAATTTTGGATTTTGTCTGCCTGAAGAATTATTCGGAGTGTAGTCTTTCGCTGCATCCCTTGCTATAAGCTCAAGGCTTCTACCATGCAGCCCTTGATGGGAGACTTACCGGCAGATTGCGAAACTGAGAGCAGGACGTTTGACGGTGTTGGCACGGACTTCGCAGGTCCTTTTTTGGTGAAAACGTCGACACTTCGAAACAGCAAGACTGTTAAGGCCTACTTGTGTGTTTTTGTTTGTCTCTCCACAAAGGCCGTACACTTAGAACTGGTCTCCTCGCTTACGACCGAGGCGTTTGTAGCCACATTTGACAGATTTGTATCCCGCAGAGGGATGCCTTCCTTGATCCGTTCTGACTGCGGCACTAACTTCAAGGGCACCTATAATTATTTGAATGATGTTGTTAATTTCCTTGAAACCAACAAAGCTGATATAGGTGATAGGCTTGCCCGACGTGGGATAAATTGGTTGTTTTCCCCACCAAATTGTCCACACTGGGGTGGTATATTTGAGGCCGCCGTAAAATCGGCCAAAACACACTTGCGCAGGACAATCGGTGAGTCTGTTCTTACATTTGAGGAACTCGCAACTGTGTTTTGTAAGATTGAGGCCGTTTTGAACTCTCGGCCGTTGTGCCCGATCTCCTCAGATCCGAATGATTTGGAGGCCCTTACGCCGGGCCATTTTTTGATTGGTCGCCCACTTGTCGCCTTGCCTGAGTACCCCTATATTGATACGAGACCTGGTCGTCTCTCGCGTTTTGAATTGGTACTCCAGATTACTCAGAGCTTTTGGAAACGCTGGAACTTGGAATATTTGCACATACTCCAGCAACGCGTTAAGTGGACCGACAAGACCGATCCACCCAAGATTGGTGACCTCGTTTTGATCAAGGAGGCTAACCTTCCGCCACTCAGATGGCGCAGGGGGCGCATCCTTCATTTGGTAACTGGGGCTGATGGAGTTCCCCGATTTGCTGAGGTCTTGGTGGACGGTTCGATTCTGAGGAGAGCGGTTGCAACATTGTCACGTCTACCAACCGATTAGCGGACCGGTAGGCCGGTCCGGGGCGGGTGGATGTTTGAAATAGAATTAGTTTTTATTATAAGTCAAATCGATTAGATCGATTGAGTAACATTTTGTTTAGTCTATTGAAAATTTCTGACAATGGTCACACTGAACTGTCACTTCCGTTCGCTTCCCCTTGAAAAATTACCTCGTTGTCGACTCTTATTGTGAGCACACCTTTTTGCATTTCGTGTGAATTGATTAATTGAACTAAATAGTGTAAACCGCCTTGAACGCCGCTTGATCTAGTGCTGGCAACGGTAAATTGATTGTGAACTATTGATTGATATTTGTGAAAATTGTGAATCTGGTATCGACTTCCACGTGCCAACGTGTCCTGAAAACGTCACGTTTGAAGCTTAATAGCTAAGTATAAGATATTTCATTCATTTATTTTGGCCAATATACTTGTATGAATGTGTCTAATTTAGCTCAAGCCTGACATCAGCAAGGATAGCGGGTAAGTGAAGCACAGTATTGATATTGATTGATTTCAGTTCATCACTGTGCAACGCAATGCATTGTGTCTGGATCATTGTCTATCGTGGTCAGGTAGATGTATTACATCTTCCACTGCGCACTTCTGATACACCTTCCTGCCTGGCTACGGTAATTCTAGACATAATTTTGATCTGAGTTTATACTCAGTAATGCAACAGCGGCTAAATTTCAACTACAGCTCTGCACCAAAATTATGTCTAGAATTACCGTAGCCAGGCAGGAAGGTGTATCAGAAGTGCGCAGTGGAAGATGTAATACATCTACCTGACCACGATAGACAATGATCCAGACACAATGCACTGCGTTGCGCAGTGATGAACTGAAATCAATCAATATCAATACTGTGCTTCACTTACCCGCTATCCTGGCTGATGTCAGGCTTATCAGGCTCGTAGACCCGGCAAATCAGAAGTATTCAAAACTGGCGTTCGAGGCCAATCAATTTCTGGTCGACTCAACCATTCCGGACCCCACCACACCTCTGACCATTCCAAAATTGGAGCTCTCGGGAGCAGCTCTACTTGTACGCTTATTGAACCACGTGTCCAGTACTTTGGGTAAAAGCATTTGCATTAATGGGACCTACGCCTGGACAGACAGCCAAATTGTTCTTTGTTGGTTGAAGGCTTCTGTCCACACTTTGGAGGTATTTGTCGCTAATCGCGTTTCCCAAATCCAGAAATCCGAAGTCAAACTTGTTTGGAGACACGTGCCAGGTGAGCTCAACCCCGCTGATTGTGCCTCGCGCGGATGCTTGACGCCTAGTTTGATAGGTCATTCGCTGTGGTGGGGTCCGGAATGGTTGAGTCGACCAGAAATTGATTGGCCTCGAACGCCAGTTTTGAATACTTCTAATTTTCCGGGTCTACGAACACTCGCTCTTGACAAGGTGGAATGCGCCTTGGACCCCGATTTTTTGTTGAATCGTTACAGCTCCCTCGACAAGTTGTTAGGTGTCACTGCTTGGATAAAGCGTTTTGTTTTTAACTTTAGGCACCCACAACAGAAACGACTGACACCGTTTCTCTCACCACAGGAACGACAGGAGTCCCTCACCTTTTGGGTTCGTTCTGTGCAATTGGCGCATTTTGAAAGGGAGATTGCTATCCTCAAGTCGGGGAAATCGAAATTGTCGGGAGCTGTCTCTAAATTGAACCCCTTTTTGGACGATACGGGTCTCTTGCGCGTTGGAGGGCGTCTCAAGAACGCCAACCTCCCTTACGGGGCACGTCACCCCCTTTTGTTACCTAAGGACGGTAATTTGGTACGCTTGTTGGTAACTGACCGTCACCTTAAAAATTCGCATGCTGGTTGTAATGCTTTGTTGGCCATTTTGCAACGCGAATTTTGGATTTTGTCTGCCCGAAGAATTATTCGGAGTGTAGTCTTTCGCTGCATCCCTTGCTATAAGCTCAAGGCTTCTACCATGCAGCCCTTGATGGGAGACTTACCGGCAGATCGCGTAACTGAGAGCAGGACGTTTGACGGTGTTGGCACGGACTTCGCAGGTCCCTTTTTGGTGAAAACGTCGACACTTCGAAACAGCAAGACTGTCAAGGCCTACTTGTGCGTTTTTGTTTGTCTCTCCACAAAGGCCGTACACTTAGAACTGGTCTCCTCGCTTACGACCGAGGCGTTTGTAGCCACATTTGACAGATTTGTATCCCGCAGAGGGCTGCCTTCCTTGATCCGTTCTGACTGCGGCACTAACTTCAAGGGCACTTATAATTATCTGAATGATGTTGTTAATTTTCTTGAAACCAACAAAGCTGATATAGGTGATAGGCTTGCCCGACGTGGGATAAATTGGTTGTTTTCCCCACCAAATTGTCCACACTGGGGTGGTATATTTGAAGCCGCCGTAAAATCGGCCAAAACACACTTGCGCAGGACAATCGGTGAATCTGTCCTTACATTTGAGGAACTCGCAACTGTGTTTTGTAAGATTGAGGCCGTTTTGAACTCTCGGCCATTGTGCCCGATCTCCTCAGATCCGAATGATTTGGAGGCCCTTACGCCGGGCCATTTTTTGATTGGTCGCCCACTTGTCACCTTGCCTGAGTACCCCTACATTGATACGAGACCTGGTCGTCTCTCGCGTTTTGAATTGGTACGCCAGATTACTCAGAGCTTTTGGAAACGCTGGAATTTGGAATATTTGCACATACTCCAGCAACGCGTTAAGTGGACCGACAAGACCGATCCACCCAAGATTGGAGACCTCGTTTTGATCAAGGAGGCTAACCTTCCGCCACTCAGATGGCGCAGGGGGCGCATCCTTCATTTGGTAACTGGGGCTGATGGAGTTCCCCGATTTGCTGAGGTCTTGGTGGACGGTTCGATTCTGAGGAGAGCGGTTGCAACATTGTCACGTCTACCAACCGATTAGCGGACCGGTAGGCCGGTCCGGGGCGGGTGGATGTTTGAAATAGAATTAGTTTTTATTATAAGTCAAATCGATTAGATCGATTGAGTAACATTTTGTTTAGTCTATTAAAAATTTCTGACAATGGTCACACTGAACTGTCACTTGCGTTCGCTTCCCCTTGAGAAATTACCACGTTGTCGACTCTTATTGTGAGCACACCTTTTTGCATTTCGTGTGAATTGATTAATTGAACTAAATAGTGTAAACCGCCTTGAACGCCGCTTGATCTAGTGCTGGCAACGGTAAATTGATTGTGAACTATTGATTGATATTTGTGAAAATTGTGAATCTGGTATCGACTTCCACGTGCCAACGTGTCCTGAAAACGTCGCGTTTGAAGCTTAATAGCTAAGTATAAGATACTTCATTCATTTATTTTGGCCAATATACTTGTATGAATGTGTCTAATTTAGCTCAAGCCTGACATCAGCAAGGATAGCGGGTAAGTGAAACACATTAATATTAAGATTACTTGTATTCGCTGTGCAACACAGTACAGTTGTGTCTGAGATTTGTTGTGGCTGACAAGGGCTGATGAATAGAGTCACGCTTCCACAAATCTGCTGCAATTGATCCCAGCTCCTTCTAGCCAAAATTCTAGACAT
>OX123192.2:82667798-82680298 GCA_944739405.2 Euclidia mi | reverse complement strand
TAACCTAACCTAACCTAACCTAACCTAACCTAACCTAACCTAACCTAACCTAACCTAACCTAACCTAACCTAACCTAACCTAACCTAACCTAACCTAACCTAACCTAACCTAACCTAACCTAACCTAACCTAACCTAACCTAACCTAACCTAACCTAACCTAACCTAACCTAACCTAACCTAACCTAACCTAACCTAACCTAACCTAACCTAACCTAACCTAACCTAACCTAACCTAACCTAACCTAACCTAACCTAACCTAACCTAACCTAACCTAACCTAACCTAACCTAACCTAACCTAACCTAACCTAACCTAACCTAACCTAACCTAACCTAACCTAACCTAACCTAACCTAACCTAACCTAACCTAACCTAACCTAACCTAACCTAACCTAACCTAACCTAACCTAACCTAACCTAACCTAACCTAACCTAACCTAACCTAACCTAACCTAACCTAACCTAACCTAACCTAACCTAACCTAACCTAACCTAACCTAACCTAACCTAACCTAACCTAACCTAACCTAACCTAACCTAACCTAACCTAACCTAACCTAACCTAACCTAACCTAACCTAACCTAACCTAACCTAACCTAACCTAACCTAACCTAACCTAACCTAACCTAACCTAACCTAACCTAACCTAACCTAACCTAACCTAACCTAACCTAACCTAACCTAACCTAACCTAACCTAACCTAACCTAACCTAACCTAACCTAACCTAACCTAACCTAACCTAACCTAACCTAACCTAACCTAACCTAACCTAACCTAACCTAACCTAACCTAACCTAACCTAACCTAACCTAACCTAACCTAACCTAACCTAACCTAACCTAACCTAACCTAACCTAACCTAACCTAACCTAACCTAACCTAACCTAACCTAACCTAACCTAACCTAACCTAACCTAACCTAACCTAACCTAACCTAACCTAACCTAACCTAACCTAACCTAACCTAACCTAACCTAACCTAACCTAACCTAACCTAACCTAACCTAACCTAACCTAACCTAACCTAACCTAACCTAACCTAACCTAACCTAACCTAACCTAACCTAACCTAACCTAACCTAACCTAACCTAACCTAACCTAACCTAACCTAACCTAACCTAACCTAACCTAACCTAACCTAACCTAACCTAACCTAACCTAACCTAACCTAACCTAACCTAACCTAACCTAACCTAACCTAACCTAACCTAACCTAACCTAACCTAACCTAACCTAACCTAACCTAACCTAACCTAACCTAACCTAACCTAACCTAACCTAACCTAACCTAACCTAACCTAACCTAACCTAACCTAACCTAACCTAACCTAACCTAACCTAACCTAACCTAACCTAACCTAACCTAACCTAACCTAACCTAACCTAACCTAACCTAACCTAACCTAACCTAACCTAACCTAACCTAACCTAACCTAACCTAACCTAACCTAACCTAACCTAACCTAACCTAACCTAACCTAACCTAACCTAACCTAACCTAACCTAACCTAACCTAACCTAACCTAACCTAACCTAACCTAACCTAACCTAACCTAACCTAACCTAACCTAACCTAACCTAACCTAACCTAACCTAACCTAACCTAACCTAACCTAACCTAACCTAACCTAACCTAACCTAACCTAACCTAACCTAACCTAACCTAACCTAACCTAACCTAACCTAACCTAACCTAACCTAACCTAACCTAACCTAACCTAACCTAACCTAACCTAACCTAACCTAACCTAACCTAACCTAACCTAACCTAACCTAACCTAACCTAACCTAACCTAACCTAACCTAACCTAACCTAACCTAACCTAACCTAACCTAACCTAACCTAACCTAACCTAACCTAACCTAACCTAACCTAACCTAACCTAACCTAACCTAACCTAACCTAACCTAACCTAACCTAACCTAACCTAACCTAACCTAACCTAACCTAACCTAACCTAACCTAACCTAACCTAACCTAACCTAACCTAACCTAACCTAACCTAACCTAACCTAACCTAACCTAACCTAACCTAACCTAACCTAACCTAACCTAACCTAACCTAACCTAACCTAACCTAACCTAACCTAACCTAACCTAACCTAACCTAACCTAACCTAACCTAACCTAACCTAACCTAACCTAACCTAACCTAACCTAACCTAACCTAACCTAACCTAACCTAACCTAACCTAACCTAACCTAACCTAACCTAACCTAACCTAACCTAACCTAACCTAACCTAACCTAACCTAACCTAACCTAACCTAACCTAACCTAACCTAACCTAACCTAACCTAACCTAACCTAACCTAACCTAACCTAACCTAACCTAACCTAACCTAACCTAACCTAACCTAACCTAACCTAACCTAACCTAACCTAACCTAACCTAACCTAACCTAACCTAACCTAACCTAACCTAACCTAACCTAACCTAACCTAACCTAACCTAACCTAACCTAACCTAACCTAACCTAACCTAACCTAACCTAACCTAACCTAACCTAACCTAACCTAACCTAACCTAACCTAACCTAACCTAACCTAACCTAACCTAACCTAACCTAACCTAACCTAACCTAACCTAACCTAACCTAACCTAACCTAACCTAACCTAACCTAACCTAACCTAACCTAACCTAACCTAACCTAACCTAACCTAACCTAACCTAACCTAACCTAACCTAACCTAACCTAACCTAACCTAACCTAACCTAACCTAACCTAACCTAACCTAACCTAACCTAACCTAACCTAACCTAACCTAACCTAACCTAACCTAACCTAACCTAACCTAACCTAACCTAACCTAACCTAACCTAACCTAACCTAACCTAACCTAACCTAACCTAACCTAACCTAACCTAACCTAACCTAACCTAACCTAACCTAACCTAACCTAACCTAACCTAACCTAACCTAACCTAACCTAACCTAACCTAACCTAACCTAACCTAACCTAACCTAACCTAACCTAACCTAACCTAACCTAACCTAACCTAACCTAACCTAACCTAACCTAACCTAACCTAACCTAACCTAACCTAACCTAACCTAACCTAACCTAACCTAACCTAACCTAACCTAACCTAACCTAACCTAACCTAACCTAACCTAACCTAACCTAACCTAACCTAACCTAACCTAACCTAACCTAACCTAACCTAACCTAACCTAACCTAACCTAACCTAACCTAACCTAACCTAACCTAACCTAACCTAACCTAACCTAACCTAACCTAACCTAACCTAACCTAACCTAACCTAACCTAACCTAACCTAACCTAACCTAACCTAACCTAACCTAACCTAACCTAACCTAACCTAACCTAACCTAACCTAACCTAACCTAACCTAACCTAACCTAACCTAACCTAACCTAACCTAACCTAACCTAACCTAACCTAACCTAACCTAACCTAACCTAACCTAACCTAACCTAACCTAACCTAACCTAACCTAACCTAACCTAACCTAACCTAACCTAACCTAACCTAACCTAACCTAACCTAACCTAACCTAACCTAACCTAACCTAACCTAACCTAACCTAACCTAACCTAACCTAACCTAACCTAACCTAACCTAACCTAACCTAACCTAACCTAACCTAACCTAACCTAACCTAACCTAACCTAACCTAACCTAACCTA
This sequence comes from Euclidia mi, assembly GCA_944739405.2. Taxonomy (NCBI): domain Eukaryota; kingdom Metazoa; phylum Arthropoda; class Insecta; order Lepidoptera; family Erebidae; genus Euclidia; species Euclidia mi. The sequence continues at coordinate 82,676,636 of OX123192.2, read as the reverse complement.
ACCTAACCTAACCTAACCTAACCTAACCTAACCTAACCTAACCTAACCTAACCTAACCTAACCTAACCTAACCTAACCTAACCTAACCTAACCTAACCTAACCTAACCTAACCTAACCTAACCTAACCTAACCTAACCTAACCTAACCTAACCTAACCTAACCTAACCTAACCTAACCTAACCTAACCTAACCTAACCTAACCTAACCTAACCTAACCTAACCTAACCTAACCTAACCTAACCTAACCTAACCTAACCTAACCTAACCTAACCTAACCTAACCTAACCTAACCTAACCTAACCTAACCTAACCTAACCTAACCTAACCTAACCTAACCTAACCTAACCTAACCTAACCTAACCTAACCTAACCTAACCTAACCTAACCTAACCTAACCTAACCTAACCTAACCTAACCTAACCTAACCTAACCTAACCTAACCTAACCTAACCTAACCTAACCTAACCTAACCTAACCTAACCTAACCTAACCTAACCTAACCTAACCTAACCTAACCTAACCTAACCTAACCTAACCTAACCTAACCTAACCTAACCTAACCTAACCTAACCTAACCTAACCTAACCTAACCTAACCTAACCTAACCTAACCTAACCTAACCTAACCTAACCTAACCTAACCTAACCTAACCTAACCTAACCTAACCTAACCTAACCTAACCTAACCTAACCTAACCTAACCTAACCTAACCTAACCTAACCTAACCTAACCTAACCTAACCTAACCTAACCTAACCTAACCTAACCTAACCTAACCTAACCTAACCTAACCTAACCTAACCTAACCTAACCTAACCTAACCTAACCTAACCTAACCTAACCTAACCTAACCTAACCTAACCTAACCTAACCTAACCTAACCTAACCTAACCTAACCTAACCTAACCTAACCTAACCTAACCTAACCTAACCTAACCTAACCTAACCTAACCTAACCTAACCTAACCTAACCTAACCTAACCTAACCTAACCTAACCTAACCTAACCTAACCTAACCTAACCTAACCTAACCTAACCTAACCTAACCTAACCTAACCTAACCTAACCTAACCTAACCTAACCTAACCTAACCTAACCTAACCTAACCTAACCTAACCTAACCTAACCTAACCTAACCTAACCTAACCTAACCTAACCTAACCTAACCTAACCTAACCTAACCTAACCTAACCTAACCTAACCTAACCTAACCTAACCTAACCTAACCTAACCTAACCTAACCTAACCTAACCTAACCTAACCTAACCTAACCTAACCTAACCTAACCTAACCTAACCTAACCTAACCTAACCTAACCTAACCTAACCTAACCTAACCTAACCTAACCTAACCTAACCTAACCTAACCTAACCTAACCTAACCTAACCTAACCTAACCTAACCTAACCTAACCTAACCTAACCTAACCTAACCTAACCTAACCTAACCTAACCTAACCTAACCTAACCTAACCTAACCTAACCTAACCTAACCTAACCTAACCTAACCTAACCTAACCTAACCTAACCTAACCTAACCTAACCTAACCTAACCTAACCTAACCTAACCTAACCTAACCTAACCTAACCTAACCTAACCTAACCTAACCTAACCTAACCTAACCTAACCTAACCTAACCTAACCTAACCTAACCTAACCTAACCTAACCTAACCTAACCTAACCTAACCTAACCTAACCTAACCTAACCTAACCTAACCTAACCTAACCTAACCTAACCTAACCTAACCTAACCTAACCTAACCTAACCTAACCTAACCTAACCTAACCTAACCTAACCTAACCTAACCTAACCTAACCTAACCTAACCTAACCTAACCTAACCTAACCTAACCTAACCTAACCTAACCTAACCTAACCTAACCTAACCTAACCTAACCTAACCTAACCTAACCTAACCTAACCTAACCTAACCTAACCTAACCTAACCTAACCTAACCTAACCTAACCTAACCTAACCTAACCTAACCTAACCTAACCTAACCTAACCTAACCTAACCTAACCTAACCTAACCTAACCTAACCTAACCTAACCTAACCTAACCTAACCTAACCTAACCTAACCTAACCTAACCTAACCTAACCTAACCTAACCTAACCTAACCTAACCTAACCTAACCTAACCTAACCTAACCTAACCTAACCTAACCTAACCTAACCTAACCTAACCTAACCTAACCTAACCTAACCTAACCTAACCTAACCTAACCTAACCTAACCTAACCTAACCTAACCTAACCTAACCTAACCTAACCTAACCTAACCTAACCTAACCTAACCTAACCTAACCTAACCTAACCTAACCTAACCTAACCTAACCTAACCTAACCTAACCTAACCTAACCTAACCTAACCTAACCTAACCTAACCTAACCTAACCTAACCTAACCTAACCTAACCTAACCTAACCTAACCTAACCTAACCTAACCTAACCTAACCTAACCTAACCTAACCTAACCTAACCTAACCTAACCTAACCTAACCTAACCTAACCTAACCTAACCTAACCTAACCTAACCTAACCTAACCTAACCTAACCTAACCTAACCTAACCTAACCTAACCTAACCTAACCTAACCTAACCTAACCTAACCTAACCTAACCTAACCTAACCTAACCTAACCTAACCTAACCTAACCTAACCTAACCTAACCTAACCTAACCTAACCTAACCTAACCTAACCTAACCTAACCTAACCTAACCTAACCTAACCTAACCTAACCTAACCTAACCTAACCTAACCTAACCTAACCTAACCTAACCTAACCTAACCTAACCTAACCTAACCTAACCTAACCTAACCTAACCTAACCTAACCTAACCTAACCTAACCTAACCTAACCTAACCTAACCTAACCTAACCTAACCTAACCTAACCTAACCTAACCTAACCTAACCTAACCTAACCTAACCTAACCTAACCTAACCTAACCTAACCTAACCTAACCTAACCTAACCTAACCTAACCTAACCTAACCTAACCTAACCTAACCTAACCTAACCTAACCTAACCTAACCTAACCTAACCTAACCTAACCTAACCTAACCTAACCTAACCTAACCTAACCTAACCTAACCTAACCTAACCTAACCTAACCTAACCTAACCTAACCTAACCTAACCTAACCTAACCTAACCTAACCTAACCTAACCTAACCTAACCTAACCTAACCTAACCTAACCTAACCTAACCTAACCTAACCTAACCTAACCTAACCTAACCTAACCTAACCTAACCTAACCTAACCTAACCTAACCTAACCTAACCTAACCTAACCTAACCTAACCTAACCTAACCTAACCTAACCTAACCTAACCTAACCTAACCTAACCTAACCTAACCTAACCTAACCTAACCTAACCTAACCTAACCTAACCTAACCTAACCTAACCTAACCTAACCTAACCTAACCTAACCTAACCTAACCTAACCTAACCTAACCTAACCTAACCTAACCTAACCTAACCTAACCTAACCTAACCTAACCTAACCTAACCTAACCTAACCTAACCTAACCTAACCTAACCTAACCTAACCTAACCTAACCTAACCTAACCTAACCTAACCTAACCTAACCTAACCTAACCTAACCTAACCTAACCTAACCTAACCTAACCTAACCTAACCTAACCTAACCTAACCTAACCTAACCTAACCTAACCTAACCTAACCTAACCTAACCTAACCTAACCTAACCTAACCTAACCTAACCTAACCTAACCTAACCTAACCTAACCTAACCTAACCTAACCTAACCTAACCTAACCTAACCTAACCTAACCTAACCTAACCTAACCTAACCTAACCTAACCTAACCTAACCTAACCTAACCTAACCTAACCTAACCTAACCTAACCTAACCTAACCTAACCTAACCTAACCTAACCTAACCTAACCTAACCTAACCTAACCTAACCTAACCTAACCTAACCTAACCTAACCTAACCTAACCTAACCTAACCTAACCTAACCTAACCTAACCTAACCTAACCTAACCTAACCTAACCTAACCTAACCTAACCTAACCTAACCTAACCTAACCTAACCTAACCTAACCTAACCTAACCTAACCTAACCTAACCTAACCTAACCTAACCTAACCTAACCTAACCTAACCTAACCTAACCTAACCTAACCTAACCTAACCTAACCTAACCTAACCTAACCTAACCTAACCTAACCTAACCTAACCTAACCTAACCTAACCTAACCTAACCTAACCTAACCTAACCTAACCTAACCTAACCTAACCTAACCTAACCTAACCTAACCTAACCTAACCTAACCTAACCTAACCTAACCTAACCTAACCTAACCTAACCTAACCTAACCTAACCTAACCTAACCTAACCTAACCTAACCTAACCTAACCTAACCTAACCTAACCTAACCTAACCTAACCTAACCTAACCTAACCTAACCTAACCTAACCTAACCTAACCTAACCTAACCTAACCTAACCTAACCTAACCTAACCTAACCTAACCTAACCTAACCTAACCTAACCTAACCTAACCTAACCTAACCTAACCTAACCTAACCTAACCTAACCTAACCTAACCTAACCTAACCTAACCTAACCTAACCTAACCTAACCTAACCTAACCTAACCTAACCTAACCTAACCTAACCTAACCTAACCTAACCTAACCTAACCTAACCTAACCTAACCTAACCTAACCTAACCTAACCTAACCTAACCTAACCTAACCTAACCTAACCTAACCTAACCTAACCTAACCTAACCTAACCTAACCTAACCTAACCTAACCTAACCTAACCTAACCTAACCTAACCTAACCTAACCTAACCTAACCTAACCTCTGCCTCTCCCACCATCAACATGACAAAGCAGGCTGGTCCAGCTGTAAAAATGACCAAGGCACCTTCCTCCACAGCCCAGAGACCGCAGACCGCGAAGGCCTTAACACAGGGAAAAGCGGCTGCAGAAGTAATAAACATATCCCCCCCCAAGAAGCAATATGCCACAAGATCAACAGAGGCAACAGCATGTTTAATCAAGGCAAGGGGGTACCTTGAACAGTCTAAAAACATCAAGACTGAAATCAGGGAGGAGGTTAAAAAAGCCCTGGACAGACTGGGGGAGTTGGTGAGGGAGGCAGAAGCGGAGTTACGAGCGCTTAAGAAAGAGAGAACTCAGAAAGGAGAGGTGAAAAGCGGAAAAGTAGAACACAAGGAGCCTTGTCCGGAGACGATCAACCCAACAACTAAGAGCCCGGATGTTGCAGAAATCATGGCGAGACTTGAGCAGCACACACAAATGCTGCTCGAGAACGACAGAAAACTCGACAACATAAAGGAGGCGATCGTTGAAAGAAACAAAGAGTTGGCAATGATGGAGAAGCCCTCATACGCACAGGTGGCAGGACAGGGAAGTGCAGAGACAGCGGTAAAACGCGACACGCTGCACTCCATAATTGTCTCATCCACCGACGAGATGGAGAGCGGTGAGGAGGTGCTCGAGAAGGTCCGCAAAGCAGTGGACGCAAAAGAAGGATGGATCCGGGTGGAGAGAGTCCGTAAAGCCAGGGACAGGAAGATTGTGATGGGGGTGGGCACCACCGAGGAACGGGAGAAACTCCGGGCCAGACTGGCGGAACGGGCCCGTGACCTCACCGTCGAGGAAGTGCGGAACAAGGACCCGATGCTGATTCTAAAGGATGTCTTGAAGATCAACTCGGACGAGGATATCATCAAGGCCCTGAGGAACCAGAATCGGGACGTGTACCACGGACTCGACGGTGGAGAAACGGGCACGGCGGTCAAGTTCAGGAGAAGAGCCCGGAATGCCCTCACCGAGCACGTTGTGATCAGCGTGGCACCGGCCGTATGGCAGCGCGTCATGGCGAAGGGATTCGTTCATATAGACTTACAGAGGATCCGGGCTGAAGACCAAAGCCCTTTAGTGCAATGTACGCGTTGCCTCGGATACGGCCACGGCAGAAGGTTCTGCAAGGAGACGGCGGACAGCTGTAGTCACTGCGGAGGCCCTCATTTGAAGGCAGAGTGCGCGGACTTCTTGGCTGGGGAGCCGCCTTCTTGCAGAAACTGCAAGAAAGCCGGGTTGGCTACCGCTGATCACAACGCATTCAGCGACTCCTGCCCAACACGCAGGAAGTGGGACCGGTTGGCGCGCGCTGCGGTGGCCTACCACTGCTGAGGGCACCCAAGTCTCAGGTACAGACGAAGGCCAGTATCGTGTAATCCAAGCCAACCTTCAGAGATGCTGCCAAGCGACCGAAGAACTCGTTGTGGAAGCCTGTAAAAGGAAAGCAGCGTTCGCCCTTCTACAGGAGCCCTATACTGGAGCCGCCAAAGTTATGAAGACCTACCAAGGAACACGAGTGGTACAGTGCATGGCCAACACGGGCAAAACGATCAAAGCAGCCATAGTGCTATTTGATGATAGCATTGACTTGACGTTGTGCCCTACATTGACCACAGAAAACATTGCGGTAGCTCGTCTAAAGACAGAAGCGTGGGAAGTTTTGGCAGTTTCAGTATACTTTGAGGGAGACGGTGATATAGAAGCGGACATCGCGCAGATCCACAGGGTCATGGAGAAGTCAGAGGGTAGAAACACGATACTGGGAGGAGATGTAAATGCCTGGAACATATGGTGGGGTAGCGTAGAGACAAACAGGAGAGGAGAGAGTTTGGCGGGAGCACTCGATGAGGAGGGGCTACAAGTACTAAATCGGGGATCCGATCCCACATACTTTTACTATAGGGGAGGTAGAGTGTACAAGAGCAGTGTGGACATCACGACGTGCACAGTGGACTTGCTGGGTAAAATAGTAAACTGGAGACTGGACGCTGATTTAACGGTCTCCGACCATAGAGCAATCCTTTTCGAGGTAAAATTAAATAAATCAAATGGAGTAAACATAAAGAGAACTACCAGGAAATTTAATACCAAAAAGGCAAACTGGGTTGAATTCCGACAGGAACTCACCCAGAATTGGGAAAAGGGCAAAATTGATAGAGAAGAAATTAGGAGAGTTAACAACGCAGAAGAATTAGACAGGAAAATTGGGGACTATACGAAAGGAATTGAGGAAGCGTGTGAAAAACATATACCAAAAGTGATAGATAAGAAACGAAAGGGATTGCCCTGGTGGACGGAGGATCTGACAAAAAAGAAGGCGGAAGTCAAAAGACTCAGAAGACGAATAGCGAACGCAGCACAAGTACGTCGGGATAAGGTCCTACAGGAATATTTGACAGCGAAAGAAGAGTATGCACAGATGGTGAAAAACTCTAAAACTAAAAGTTGGAAGGAATTTTGTGGAAAACAGGAAAAGGAAAGTATGTGGGATGGGATCTATAGAGTGATAGGTCGAACAATAAATAGACAGGAGGATATTCCGCTGGTCCACAATGGCAGGGTTTTGGAGGGAAGTGAGTCCGCTAGAGCTCTATCGGAGACCTTTTACCCCAAGGACGAAGCTAAGGAAGACAACGAGGCCCACAAGCAAATAAGAAAAGAAGCCGAACGAGTGAATGTAGGTGAAGATGATGTTACATCAGATCCTCCATTCACACTGGGAGAACTGATGTGGGCAGCGAGCAGCTTCAACCCTAAAAAGGCACCTGGGATGGATGGATTAACACCCGATATCTGCGGGGCGGCCATTAACCTCAACCCGGAACTCTTTTTGGAGCTCATTAACAGGTGCCTCGCCCTGTCTCACTTTCCCACAGCCTGGAAGGAGGCGGTTGTAGTTATCTTGGCCAAACCCGGGAAAGAGGACTATACAAAACCCAAATCGTACCGTCCGATTGGGCTTTTGCCGGTACTGGGGAAAATTTGGGAGAAAATGCTTGTGCAAAGGATTAGGTGGCATACCATCGACAACCTAAGCAAACGACAGTACGGATTCACACCACAGCGCAGCACCGAGGACTCCCTCTATGCCATGATGACACACATCAAAACTGAACTTAAAAAGAAAAAGTTGATTACTTTGGTGTCACTAGACATAGAGGGAGCCTTCGACAGTGCGTGGTGGCCTGCGATACGATGCCGACTAGCAGAAACAGGCTGTCCCAAAAATATCCGGCGAGTGGTAGATAGCTATCTGACCGGGCGCAGGGTGAGGGTGAGATACGCAGGAGCAGAGTACACAACCGAAACCACCAAAGGATGCGTGCAGGGATCAATAGGGGGTCCAACCTTTTGGAACATCTTGTTGGACCCACTATTGAAAGGCTTGGAGGCCAGGGGTGATTACTGCCAGGCTTTCGCAGACGACGTCGTGCTGATTTTTTCCGGGGAGACAGCTCTGGAAGTCCAGAGACAGGCAAATGAAGCACTCGCCTATGTGCGGGAGTGGGGTGTCGTTAATAAGCTTAAATTTGCGCCACACAAAACCATGGCTATGGTAATAACCAATAAACTTAAATACGACATGCCACTCCTGCGCATGGGTGGGGAGGACATTTCGATGTCAAAGGAGATTAAGGTACTCGGCCTTACGATAGACAATAAGTTGACATTCAACTCGCACGTGGCGAATGTCTGTCGTAAGGCTGTGGGTATTTACAAACAACTGGCCAGAGCGGCCAAACTAGAGTGGGGACTCTCTCCGGAGATAATCAGGACGATCTACGTAGCGGTAATAGAGCCGATAATAATGTACGCAGCGAGTGTGTGGGCACCTGCGGCAATGAAAAAAGGGGTGCAAAAACAGCTGTACCAGGTCCAGAGAGGGTTTGCACAAAAGATCTGCAAAGCATACCGGACCGTCTCCCTAAGTGCGGCACTCGTACTGGCCGGGATACTCCCTCTCGACC